>NW_019059995.1:88286-102305 GCF_000696155.1 Zootermopsis nevadensis | reverse complement strand
TGATAATTATGTCCTGTTCTCCTGTTCGTACGGAACTGCCACCCGACAAACTGCGTGTAGGAAGAACACAGTTTGTGGTAATCCTTACCGGGAAGTAAGTTTGAAGACTTTGAAGAGAGGTCATACTGCCTCCGTCATCAGGGCGATCGCCCTGATGACGGAGGCAGTATGACCTCTGAAACGTTGGTTAACATCGACCAGACTACACAGCGCAACAACCCAGAAGACAGAAATCTTCATACTCATCGCCCTGATGATGGAGGCAGTATGACCTCTGAAACGTTGGTTAACATCGACCAGACTACACAGCGCAACAACCCAGAAGACAGAAATCTTCATACTCACCGCTGTGAAAACCTCAAATCTTACGTTTGAAGAATTTGTGCTTCGAGTGGGATAGCTCAGCGGTAACATGTCTCAGGACTGAAGAAGTACCCAGTTCGAATACCTCCCAGAGATTTTTGTGTTTTTTCGCAGAACTCCAATTCGAATGAAGGGACAGAAATTTAAATACATTATTCAAACGTATCGTGTTTCGATGTAACACCCCGAGGTCGCCAGAGCGGAAAAGCATCTGACTTGTATTTGGGAGGCAGCAGAAACTTCTCGTGTCCTCCTCTGGTGGAAAAAATAAGTCCCAGCCATTAAGGGACCAGAAAGTGTTTTCTGTGCTCACAAGAGCCCGCCACTGGTCCCTGTCCTGAACCACACCAATGCATCCACAACTTCCATCCCTGTTTTGATATTTTCATCCGAACAAACTCTGGGCAATCCACGTGGTCCTTTCCGCTCAGACTTATCAACAAAAATTCTGTTACCATTTATCGTTTCCAATATGTTCCGCTTGTCTCGTTATCCTTGATTTAATATTTTGAAGATTACAAATTATGGAACTCCTCGGACTACGCATATAAATAGGCCACGATTGTTTGACATGTGTTCACAGTCTGTAATCTAAATAAATAAATTATTATTAAATTCGTTCTTGGTAGGATTTCAGGCTTTCACGGCGGTGAATCTGATGAAGAGCAGTGTAGTCTGGCAGAAGTTTGCCAACGTTTTATCCGAGCGATGAGGCGGTCGTCGCCCTGAAGATGGAGGCAGCAAGGACCTCTGAAATGTCGGTAAACTTCTACCAGACTACGCGGCAGTGCAACCCAGAAGACAGCTATCGTCCTCAAATTAATTCTTGTGTCGGAAATCAGATGTGTTTTTCCAAGAACCGTTTTGTTGTTACAGATGTTTACGTCAGCTTTTATTCATTTGTGGTACTATTGTGTAAAGACCGTAATCTCAAGTCCATAGTCCAAAAACCAAGTTTTAGTAAAAAAAATTGTTTTGAAGCAGAATGCAGTAAGTTTACAGGAAATAACATTTTCTGGAACAAATAAGGTTTTCGGACCCTTAAATTACTTTTCATTAACTTAAACACCGAAGCCTGAGGCGGGATTCGAGCCCACAGCTGGACGACCACCATGATAGTTCTAATGACCTCGGCCGGCCGGCTGGTCGCCACACCCTGGGGCCACAGGCGAGATGAGGTACGAATGTGTGTTACGGAATGCGTAGTTCTTAATCCACCCCCCAGCTTCAGTGCTGACTGACAGCTGTTTCGCCTTTGTACGCTCTTTAATGACGATGTATCGTCTGCCGTGGTTACACAGCTTCGATTGAAGACAAGAAAATTTCCCGTCGAGAATGACGGGAAAATCTTACTTAAAGCACAGTTTCATTGAAAAGCGTAACGAAGCAACATATTACATATCAAAAACTTCAGTCTGTTATCTGTGTTTCACTGAGATGTTCAGTAACACCTCTGATCAAAATAATTAATATTTATGAAAATTAAAGTAAATCCATCCCACTACACGCCATGTAGGCGCTTGGGGGGGAGTGGGGGGGTATAGCTCCTACTCTTTCTTGACCTCGGCACTAGATGGGGGGTGAGTGGTCAACGAACTATTCCGCCATCAGAGCGGTTATGAATTGACTTGTATAAAACTCACTACAAAAATCCTTGATTCCGTAAGACAGACTTTGTTCGGTCGACTAGAAAGGACTCAGATTTTCATTTAAAATTTTCCAGGCTCTGCAGGCCCATTTGTTCGAAGTGAAATTCAAAATTCCTCGTATCACTTACCAGGCCGCATAACGAGCAATAGATCTGAGATAACTGAACATCACTCATGACGACGTGCATAGCAATTTTGTACAATCACTTCCTGCACGCGATCCAACGAACGCTTTCATTTTCCAAGAAACACTTCCGAAAAGAGATAAGCCGGAGCGAAAATGAGAGCGACCTGCGATGTATCTCAAACTCAGCCACGCCTTGGCCGAGGCAATGCAGACGGGCCTCTCAGAAACACTACCCTGAGCATTTGGTTTTCATGGAAATGCAGTTTGTCTGCACGAGAGCGCCCTAAAGACAGTTCATTGGTCGCGTACTCCCATGTTTACTTCAATCTTTTCACAAAAGCAAATTACGCAACTTCTAGACAGAGCCTCAGATTGGATTAACGGAGGTTTCCTCGTCTGTCCTTGACACTGGCGATTTCCCTCTTGAAACTGCATCTCCTTGTCGTCCATCCGTGTTTACCTCAGAACACGCAGCGGCGCGTCGTCACGAGTACCAGATAATAAGGACGGACTGAATAACACCCCGGAGCGGAGTCCTCCTTGAGAAGCTAGTAGTCGGTAAGTTTGTCAAGAAATTCCGATCGCTTTACGGATTGATTTCCATGATCTATCGGTTCCTATCCTGACCCAAATGAATCTGACCCGTATCCTCCCTAAGATCCAGTTTAATATTATCCTTCCATCACGGCTAGGAATCCCAGGTGTTCTCTTAAAACTTTCTGGCGCGTGTTGCATGCTCAACCCATCTCATTCTCCTCGACTCAATCATCCTGAAAATTTTTGTTGAACGGCACGAACATTGAACCTAACCTAAATGACTGTGTTCTGGGTGGTTTCGCCGTTATTGAACCTAACCTAAATGACTGTGTTCGGGGTCGTTTCGTCTGGTAGACGTTTACTGACGTTTCAGAGCTTTTTGCTACCAACATCATCATCATCATCATCAGGGCGATGAAAACCACCGAGAAAGCCTCAATTTCTGTTCACAAAAGTAGGCAAGAGTCGTTGAAGAAAAACGCCTATGTCTTTACACATCCTGCAGTCTACGTAATGTACGAACAAAATACACCCCCACCCTCCACCCCAGTGTCATGAACTGAATGTAATGCAGCAAATTCTTCTGTACCCAAGAGAGGTATAAACTGTGTTCAGAATTATTTCGATACATCGACCCCAGAACCTTGTACTCGATGTATTTTCAGGCCCTGAGTCACAAGGAATGTGGCTAACATAAAATACAACGCGACCTGCGTATTTTCCATTTAAAAATCCCAACCAGGGGTCACAGAATTTGTTATTCTCCCACGTTGTATGTTTTTTAAGTTCAACGCCCACTCTTACAACTACGGTTATCGTGGGCGACAAATGACTATCTGATTTCCCTGTCAAACACTAACCTAGCAACCACGTCAGTAATGGTTTGGTTCAGGCTTTAGCTGGCCACACCTATTATTGAGGGGTTTTCCGTGGTTTTGCTCAGATGTGCTACACCAGTTAATGTTTTCCTTACATTTGTCTGTCCGTTCAGCCCCACCGAGTGGGAGGGGTAGACCATTAACCCGATTAAAATAACCAGATCAAAGACGAGTGAATGAGATAAAATAAAATAAATTGCAGAACTGACTGCGTATTTTTTTCCAGTCCTTAATACACACAAAAGAAACATTTGAAATATGTATTCTTTTGAAACCTGAGTCTCATTTGAATAATATTTAAAACATCATTTCTTTGTCTCAAATAAAACTGAACGCTTGTGCTGCATTACGCGCGGCACAGAGCCGGTCTTAAGCGTTTATGCACATCGGTTACCAACATTCACCATTGTGTACATGTTTCGTCCTGTATCAGGCCTATGTCAGTGTCGACTTCTTATACTTCTTCACATTTGTGTAAATAAATACAAAATTGATATTTTTAAAATAATATTATTACATTCCTTGGATCCACAAGTTGGTCAGATGACTACAGGATGTGAAATAAGTAAGATCCACAAGTTGGTCAGATGACTACAGAATGTGAAATAAGTCGTAAAATACTGTATATACAACTGCAGTTAAAGTTATTATACACGTTTCACACAAAATAAGGATTTTACGTAAACTAATGAACTGTTTCTAAAGAGTCCACACACACATATAGCAAATAAATTATACCCCTATAATTTTGCCAGACTTCTAGATAGGACATATTTTAATTTGGAAGTAGTCTACGTAGGCGTTTAAGGCGCCGTATTTGATGGTAGACTTTTACATCCAAAGGTAATATTATTTTGTTGCTGCATCAAAATGGCATTTGCAATGTGAAGCTGCAAATATTGTACCGGAGGAAAACATCGTTAAAGATAAAATTTGCCTCTGGAGTACGAGGCGCGTCCCAAAAGTAAGTTTCCCTGGGGCCGTTTACAGAAACAAAACACAATTTCATGGAAATATTTATTGCAACAGATACAGCAAGTGTCCAGCTATTTTTCAACATATTCGCCACCGGAATTGAGACATTTGTCATACCGTGGGACCAACTTTTGAATACCTGTGTCGTAGAAGTCTGCCGCCTGGGATTGGAACCACTGTGTGACCACCATCTCCGCCTCTCTGTCATTCTCAAAACGCTGACGCTGACCGGACAGGAATTTCTTGAGGTGTAGGAAAAGATGGAAATCACTGGGAGCGAGGTCCGGGCTGTAGGGTGGATGATTAAACACCTCCCAGCTGAACTCCTGCAGGAGACTCGCTGTCCGTTGAGCCGTGTGCGGCCTAGCGTTATCACTGACCGCACTTCACAGTCGGCGGGAGCTGGAATAAGAATCTCCATCTTCAACAGCTGCAACGATGCTACTGTGAGAACGCGGGAAGTGCCGTTAGTGCATGCGCCATGCTACGTCATTGCTCTATCACGTACGCACAGTCGCTTCGCGCAATATAAGGTTTGCTAGCTGTGGGACGAGTGGGAAACTTACTTTGTGGACGCGCCTCGTATTTAAGCTCCACGCCACGGAGGTATAGCTCCACTCTTTCTTGAAACCGGCACTGGTCAGCTTTAGGCTCCGGCCGCTTTGGCTCCGGGGAAAGGGCCTGGAAGATGTGAAGGCCAAGAGAGAATCCGAGTTTCATTCTCTTCAGGTACCCATTCGAGAGTTCAAGATAGTGCATTACCTTTTTTACGAACGTTCAGCAGCAAATGTCATCTTCACGTCTGGTTGGCCATTGGAGCTAAACCTCACGCGGAGGTGACGAGATCGGAAACAAAGTTACTGCCATTCCAAAATAGCTCGCGACTCGTCCTCCCACGCACGACCGCTGGCTAGAATGTGGAATTGCTAACGAACTACGTCTTCCAAGGTCGCGTGGCAATGGCAGTTTCGGCAAGGACGTTCCTTTCTCGGAGAGCAGGCGATGCCGGACGCCAAATCATCACAGATTTCGAAGCGATCAATAAATATTCTGGACTTGTAGCGGCTTGCCTCACCATAAGCCCGCAGAGGAGGGCTCTCAGGCTAGTATGAACATGGCTGTCTTCTGGGTTACTGCGCCGGGTAGTCGACGTTTCAGAGGTGCTTACTGCCTCCTTCATCAAGGCGAGGGTGACCCAAATGATAGGGAATCTGTCCCCGGGGATAAATTGGCCAGAGAGTGAAGCTGTGTATGTGTTCCATAACCACGCGGTTGATGGAGAAGCACAGATGAAGTTTTTAACCTAAGCCCATTCGTTGTTTATCTTTAAATAGGTGACAGTGGATGATCTACGTTCACGGAGTTACGTGGATCCAAAAGGAAGGAGCTCACGTAACAATTTTTTTTCCTCTCTTTCTCAATGTGGGAACAGGCTACTCAAGTAACAGTGACGAGGACCGTAATTTCTGTAAATCAATCTCTTTCAAAACTTGTGAAGTGAAAGGATTTTGCATCCATCGGCCTGTCCTGCTTTCTCTAGGCTTCCAGCCGATGAAAGGAACGTGAGGTTACACGTTCCTTTCGTCGACGACAAGCATCAAGATGGCTATCATCAGTACCTGATAATGGAGGCAGTTAGCACCTCTGAAACGTCGGCCGTCATTACGCGGAAGAAATGGTCGAAAGATATTCATCTCTCCATAGCTTCCACGAAAAACGCGTTGAAGTGTCCTAGGTCACTTTTTCACCCCACTTGTACTGAAAGCTGTCAATCTTGTTGGTCGCTGTGAAAGTCGAGGTTGTTGATCTCTGCACACCGATCATCAATTCGTTCAAAAGCGTCATAAAATTTTCAACTTCTCTTCTGTCTTCATTGAGGTGAGCCAACTAATCTCTAGATGGGAGAGCAGCTGTCTGAGCGGCGCCACCGTCTCTTCAAAATACATTAACTGTGACATTAAGACTTTAAAGCCTGGTGACAAATGAGCTATCTGCTTTAAAAATCAGCAAATCTGCATTTTGCATACAGAATGTGCTTAAGAGTTTCCTGTGAATCTCAGTCTGAGTTTTGTTCGCTTGCAAACCAACCAATGACCAACTGATTCTTGTAATATTGAAATGTTTTGTTTTGTTTGATGTACGTACTAGATGTTTACATGAGGAAAGGCTTATTATAAACTTGTGCTCGCAAGAGCCCGTCACCGGTCTAATCCACGCCCCCCCAAACCTATTTACCGAATACCCATTTTAATATTATCCGTACATCATTTACATGTTTATTTATTTCGGGCCTTGCAACCACAAATCTCGATTACAGAACTTCTCAATATCAGTTAAAGCAGTGGATGATTCTTATTACTGTGTTCTTCGCAGTTTTTGAAAGGCGCTCCATTGTTTAGCTTGAAGTAAACAGTGTTTTAGAAATTATGAAAGAAGTCCAATTGAAAAATTCATCATCGACTCCGTTCCACCCAGTAGAAAGCGAGACGAGGTTTTTTTTTCCATTTTTGACGACACGATCCCAGTATTATGAAACGCGCATGTCACAATCGCTTATGGCGAAGGGCGTACGTGAATTGTGTCTTTGGGACGTTGTAAAATATGGTTGTTTTCTGGGTTGCAGGCCTTTCTGATGATGGGGCCAGAAAGGACCTCTGAAACGTCGGCAAACTCTTGCCACCTTCATGCACACCGTCAGGTCCTACGAAGTAAAGGACTGAAGGGAACCTGAACTCCGATTTCCAATAAACTGAGTGGAGGACGTGACTGTAGAATCCGAAATTGTCCTGCAGGGTCCAAAATTCCATCTCTGGTTCACAGGCTTCCCCCCCTCTCAAGCGATTTGCTGGGCTTTCCTTACTCTGCTGACATGTTTATGTATCCGAAGGTCAGACCAAAACTGTCGCCATGCCAAGTGGGGAACGCGGAACTTGACACCCACTGAGACAGATGTGATTGACAGCTGGACCGCGTCTCGGAACACTGTTCCGACAGGAATTCGTTCTGCAGAACAAAATTACGAAAGAAAAAAAGATTTTGCGTCATCGTATTTCATTCTCATTAAATATCCAATCCAAATGTCCTCTACCACTTCACTTTGCGTATCGATTAAGAATGACCTGCAAAGTTGCACTGATCCGCCTCCGACCCTGCACTTGGTGGTTCAGTGCCAGAAATCCGACTGAGACCGGAAGCCAGTAACCCTGACGGTCACGCGGACCAAGGTGGAAAACAACTGTTGAGAGAGATGAGGAATGCAAACAAAATTTCGATTGGGAAGCCGGTGGCGTGCTGCTGTGAACACGGCCATAAATATTCCTGTCTCGTAAATGGCTGGTAATTTTTGACTGACGTCAGAGCAGTCTTGGCTTCAGAAGACATCTGTTAATTTAGTTAGATTTCTTGGTTGTCTTCAGTTTTGCGCTATTTGGAGTTGTACGAACATTGTACTTGGCGAAGCCACACCGAACGTCCTATTACCTTCCCGCGGAGGCTGGGCAGGGTTTGTGTGCTGTCAGATCTGTCGAAAGCGACTTCTTTGCTCGAGCCGGTCCTGTCGGCATAACAGATGCAGTGGCAAATAAGTGAGAAAACCTCCCCCTCCCCGACCTGACTCTATCGAGGTGAAAAACATCAGATCATTTGCACGGACAACGATCGAGTTGCTCTGTTCGAGACAGCGACGCGACGTAGGCGAAAATGTCGATGTTCTTCTCGGCTGTGACACCGTGTGGACGTACCAGTGTTTCGCAGGAATATACCGTCTCCGTATTCAACCTGTGGGTGTACAACCCAGAAGACCACTGTCTGAATCAACTCCACCGCTTACGTGGAAATGTCATGTCATATATGAAGTCTAACCAAGGGAGAATCCACTTTTTGCCCGCGTTCTAAAAATTGTCGAAATTCCCTCCATGGGCATAAGCACGTCTTAAGAACGCCCAGTCTCGTTTGACGACGCGCTAACGCACGTTTTAACGATCGTGGAGACAGGGTGTTTGTTATAACATGACAGCAACGTTTCAGGGATACCGAAACATTATAACCACGAACATTTCATCCTCTGTGAAAGCATGCTTCTCGTGAAACGCTGGTGTCTACCCACGAGTCCACTGGACTTCACAACCCAAAACATCGTTAAGTCTTTTGAGCGTTTATACTTAACGGACAGACGGTAGACAGGTATTACAATTTTCGTAACATGGCTAGACGGCGTTTTAACTCGAAACCGTTAACATTTTCAGAACTCATACGTTCCTAAAGATTTTCGCTGTTTAATTAATTACTGATTTATGAATACATATATTTATTTTTCCAGTCTATACACAAAACTTGTTTTAAAATAATGTTGTTTAAAATTTTATAACATTTACAACATAAATTGCATTATGTTATATTTTATGGAGCTTTTCTGTGTCGTATAATATTACATCTATCACAGCGCTTTTGATTACGACGACATGTTTCGATGTTTACCACATCATCTTCAGGCTTATCAATTGATACATTTTAAAAACTATTGTACATTTTTGTGCATTGCATTTATTGATTTTTTAATTTTCAGTCTTCATCTTGATTTGGAGTATGCATTTAGATGTTCATTATCAGGTTGTATTGTGATGTGTCGGGCGTCTGATATCCAGAGACAATAAATTGCATACTCCAAATCAAGATGAAGACTGAAAATTAAAAAATCAATAAATGCAATGCACAAAAATGTACAATAGTTTTTAAAATGTATCAATTGATAAGCCTGAAGATGATGTGGTAAACATCGAAACATGTCGTCGAAATCAAAAGCGCTGTGATAGATGTAATATTATACGACACAGAAAAGCTCCATAAAATATAACATAATGCAATTTATGTTGTAAATGTTATAAAATTTTAAACAACATTATTTTAAAACAAGTTTTGTGTATAGACTGGAAAAATAAATATATGTATTCATAAATCAGTAATTAATTAAACAGCGAAAATCTTTAGGAACGTAGAAACAAACCGTCTCAAACCAAAAAGTGTCACTACGTTCTGTTTGATCGTGTATTTCGATGTCAGTTTGTTAACGACAGCTTCTGGCAGATTCCCTCGCGATCTCCTGTCCGTTAGGCAAACGGGATGCTTCTGCTGAAGAACATTTCTGACGAGGAAAAAATTATTTATCATTCCTATGTTCATTGATCGATTTATGGGCCGTCGCGGCATTAAACTCTTTCGTATGAAGCGCCAAGTTTGTTTTTCTCGTGTCTGTCCGTGCATCCTTGCAGAGGGCGGGTCGTTATAAAACCCAGAATGGATCAAAGTCGTGTTGCGACTGAACGTAGACCCAGCCAGCTGCTCTGTTCCTCCACTAAAGGCAATACATGACGTCATTTCGATTCAGAAACAGGTGATGAGGTCACGCTATACACACCTGGGTGCTGATTAGATTTGATGGGGAATCCCAGGGGAACTCTTGATCATATACTTAAGAAAGTGCTTCGTTAGTTATCACGTCCTGGTGAAATACATTAAATATGGGGTGTCCGCTACGTGAGTCATCCAGCTGTCGTGCAAGATCATTGAGGAGTGATGTTGCCTTACGTCAGTGCATCATTATATTTGTTTCATATGTGTAATTATGTGAAATTGTTTCGTTCGGCGACCTGCATTCTTATTCGGGGTTTCGCTTCATCGCCGCGTCGTTGCTAATTATCTTAACAGCGACAACCTGAGTGATATTACATTCCAGAGCAAGGGCTTTCTGTAAGTGGCCTCAGTTGTGCTTTGAAGTTGATGCAGTTTTGCCTCTGCGTTGTAATTTCTCAAGGTAAGAGGAGGAAATGTCCATTGAAGTCTGGATTCACGCAGTTTTGATTCGCGTTAGGGAAGTTCTGGGTTCAAACTTCGTCCCCAAGACCGGCTGTCCTGACATGTTTTCATGATTGTCCTCAGTTCCTCCGGGCAAATGCCGTAGTAGTGTCTCAAACACAACTACGTCCACATTCTTTCAATTTATTAAAAATCCTGTCACTAGAGGCTGTAGGCCTATAATATCATCTACTGAAAGCGTCGTTAAATTAACCTGGAAATAAATTATAAACAATGAATGAGAAAAGTTAAATTTTCTGGACGCTAGAACAATAGTTTACCATGAAATAAATTGATAGTGTCTTGTCGATTCCTGTCCTCTGGCTTATGTGACGCCATGTGGTCGTTGTAGGCGGTTAGCATTATTTTTGAGGAACTGAATCGCGGAATAAAAGACGGCAATCGGAATTTTTACTGCCCTGAGAACCTCGTATTTTAGACGTTGAAACATTTCAATGGTACAGGAAGTCTCTTGGAAAGTGGCGGTCAGAAAGTTGTCCGCGCTTTTATGATAATCCCAGCTTCATACACGTGTTCATAAAACTTCATTTGGATGGTGTCCTTATCCAGCTGAATCCAGTTTTGTACGTGAGAACAACAACAACACCAAATCGCACTGAAATCCGCGTTTATAGGCGTGTGTGTGACTGGGTGGGGAATCCCCAACAGGCAATGACGGTGTGGGGAATCCCCAGTCAGCTTTGCTGAGCCAGTGCAAAATCGAATGGTAAAGGAACTGGGCGACGTCTCTGTGGCTTTAACAGTTGGATCGGCGCGCGTCGCAATTTCTAGTGGGCCACGACAGCAGGCCGAGCGACAGATGAAACGTCCACACGAACTCTGGCGCGAAGAGTTCGAGGGACCACACGCGTATTTGTCAATGGCGCAGTAATGAGTATTCCATGTTGTTAAGAGATGTATGGCCGGGCGCCGTGGATGGGACAGAATTGTCAGGGAGTGGACAGTTCCTGAATGAGCAGGAGGAATTCACTCAAGGTCATAATAATTGGTTATTTAGCGTTACTGTATCAATTGCCAGTATACTAATGCTGAGTGACATGCGATCGATGTGGACGTGTGTGCTGGGGATCGATCGGGAAGGAAGCTGAGTGATGCCTGTATGTAACATTGCTCAAAGAATCAGCAACGTTTTTTGCTCACAGGGTGTACTTATGGTTTCGCATTGTGTCACTGTAAACAGCGATTATTTTCCTAAACAGCGTTAGACAATTAACCTTTGTAATGGAGACGCGGTGTGTTTTCTTTGAGGTACGGACTGGATGTTTAAATATTTAGGCGATGATCTCTTCATGAATTCTAGCTAAAAGGGCAAATCAATTTGATTTATGTTCACTAAAATGTTTTAGTAACTGATTTTCTTCTGTTCGGAGGTATTAATTTCGTGGTCTAGCGGTTAGAACGCTGGCCTTGTAATCCTGGGGCCTCGGGTTCGATTCCCGGCGGTGCCCGAACTTATAACTTGTGTTGGGCAAGGCCGTGGTCTAGGCAACACGGAGTTTTCCTCCGTGGCATCCCAACAATTACTCCATTCACACACAGAAGAAGGCAATGGCAAACCACTTCTGGATCATCTGCCAAGAACGTATATGAACAGGTCCCAGTCCGAGAAAAGGATGGAAGGATCCTGTTCATATGGACCTGTCGTCAGACAGAACACTAAATAAAATAAATTGGCTAATGCTGTTTAAGAAAATTATAGCTGTTTATTCCGAGAATCACGCGGATTTCATAAATGCGTTTTTGGCAAAGGGCAGATAACGAAGTTATTATTTATTTTAATGTGTATCAAAGAGATGGCGTTCAGGAAGCACTAATTGTGCACCCTCGTTTGCCTAATGTAAAATGGATTGACTGTTGTGAAAGGCGGGCATAAACCATCCATCCATGACCTGCGTGCTGGACAGTTGACCTCTGCGTCGGCTTGTATGCTCTCGAAACAGAAGCGCGGGCCGTTAAACTGCACTGTCCCCCGTCTAATTGGTGCAAATAGGCGTTTAAACTTGCATCTAAATTTACAACCGCGGCTCGGACGCTAAATGAAGTGGACCGACCGAGCGTAAGAGCCGTGCAAGCGAACACGTACAGATGAGTTTAATTCGGGAGTCGCCCCTTCCCCCTCAGCTGTCTTTAAGCTAAAATAAGCTGCCGGCGATGTATTTTTAGTACCACAGAATCAAAAACAGGATCCCTCATGTCTATTCTCACATTCCTTTGTCAGCTGACTGCTCCATCCAACAAATGATGCGTCACATTTTCTAATGAAAGAGTTCACACAAGTGGCCATTTGACTAATAGGTTAACAAATGTCGTTAACAAATGTAGCTGATTGTAAGGAATTGTAAAAAAAATGTTGTAACGTTTCTAATTGCTCTCTGATTTACAGCTCTGGCCAACGTTCCGCCTTGTCTAAACAGAATATTCTTCCAAAATAAACCAAGCTTAAAGTCAGGAATTCTTTAACAAGATAAGCAACTAGTGGAATGATAAACCAAATATAATCGCGGGGTATTAACCAGAAAACCTGAATGAGTGGGAGGGAATTCCAGCTTACGTTCCTAACCTAACCTGTCAACGCGTGCTTTCGCCCCCCAGTGGACTTCAAAATATCGGTACTTGGACACTTCTCGCTGGTGCCCTAACGACAGCTCGTGTGTGTGCTCAGCTTTTGTGAATGAATGAAAGTTTTCATTAATTGACTGTGTTTATTAACCTGTCTGTTTGTTAAGAACACAGCGGAAGGAAGACGCGTCTGTGCTATTCGAATAAAAATCCTGTTAACTGCTCGTTCGTAGCTGTGTATTTTGAGGTAAATGAATCATTTGATTATATCTATGCCATTTCTATTTTAATGCAATAATAAAATGAAAAATTCGCTTATTTTAAGACAGAAAACTATTATTAGCGCAAAGTTACCTTCAGATATTTGTAAGAACTTAATATATTTCAGCCGCGTTCTTTTGCACAGTTCTATCCAAGAACGATGTTTCGCCGGCTCGCCGCGTGCGTCTTCTGCGTCTTCAACGCCGGAGCCTGCAAGTATTGTCAATGAAGATTCTTCTTGAAAATGTCGGCTGCTCCTATCCGAATCGCTGTGATGTCGAGTCTAATATCGCTCGTTAGCAACGTCAGATTAGCTGACACCTCAGGCACGTGTATGTAGCCTATTGGGATCCACTACGGAAGCTGCAAACGCCATGGAAGCTGATGTGGCCTCGGCTGTTGCTTGGAGGGTGTCTGGAAAGCACAGAAAATTCTAGTCAGGATGACCCGTAGCCGGGGACCTCCCAAATTCTAAACAGAAGTGCCATTCACTCGGATGAGACGTCAGACGCACTTTCTCAGGCAGATACCGACGTTTCGGAGATGCCAGACCAGAGGACCGACATAAATTTAAATTATTCTCACCGACGTGAGAACCTTAACTTTTACATATTCATTCAAGTTACATTTTTTCCCAATAATGATGGAACAGGCATTACGTATTAATAAATACACCATTTTCATGAAAGCAGCGACATTTTATCTCGTAAGTGAAGGTGACGCTGGCCTTGTAATCCTGGTGTCTCGGGTTCGATTCCCGGCGGTGCCCCGAATTTATAACTTGTGTTGGGCAAGGCCG
>NW_019059995.1:73794-87774 GCF_000696155.1 Zootermopsis nevadensis | reverse complement strand
CCCTTCAGAGCCCACCGGTGCCTGTATCTGCAACGTGCTAAAACTGCGTTGGGCCCGTAGGAACACCACGTGGTTTCTATGATACGTAATTAGGCATTCCAACAAATTAAAACCAAACTGCGTAAGTCAAGAGCCATCTTCTGAGAAACTGATTAACTTAGCTTCTCTGAACGGTTACGATGGCTCTGTCGATCAGCAGGAGAACAAAATGTTCTGCCGTGTCAGAGGAACTGCACATATTTCGGCTGGAAAGCCAGAAGGGAAGAGGTCACTCAGAAGACCTAGGGATAAATGGAAGAGAATGGATTCTACAGAATGTCATTGGAGGAAGTTATTGGATTAAACTGGCTCAGGTTAGAGACATGTGGTGAGGTTTTAAGAACACGTGGTTTTAAAATTATCAAGCACATCAAATTCCATCCCATGGAAATATGGACAAGACCACAAGCAGAAATATAATGATGCATATTCTTCTGGGTTATGTTGCCATGTTGACTGGTTAGACATAATGTCTTCATCTTCAGGGTTGAAGTGACAATGCTGGGTATCAGAGGAATTATATAGGATGGTTGGAAGCGAAATCTGAATGCATGGGCCAATCAGGACAGAGAGAGAGAGAGACAGGGGCTCTCCTTCCTGGTCCCTGATTCCCAGCATCATCACTCGAGCCCTGAAAATGGAGTGGGTACATTTCTCCAAATTGATGGTCAACATGGCTCCAAGGCACAGAAGATCAAATCTCACAATCAAAAGTGCATTTTGTTAATAGTTTTACTCAGGCAAATAAATTACAATATCTACAAATGTAATAAAAACAACATTTTGTGAATGCGGTTATAATGATACAGTCATAAAAATACGTGAGAACTAGAAAATATGCAGTGAGTTTAGAGACTTGACGTGTACCAAAACATGTTTTGAATGAACAAAATATTGAAGAAAACAATTTGTACACTTTGAATGACACACATGCAAATATATGTTACATAATATATAAAAATGGTAACTGCGTCTTGTGTCAAGGCCACATTATATCCAAAGCAAATGAAAGACAAGTTGATTCAGTGGAAACACCGTAATGCACCAAACGTGTTCATTTTTGGGTCTGAGAAACATCAGAACTTATTCTAACAAACAAAATTAAAAAAGAAACCATTCCATGCCCTTGCCATGATATAACGTGTTTCAGAAGATCAAATACGAAGATGGTAAAAATAATAATAATTATAATAAATGTATCTGTGCTTTGAAATTTGAGATTCTGAGAGTGAGGAAGATTTTGATTCTGTTCTGGTTTGTGATGTTGTAAATCATTTCCAACATTTTTGGAGACACATATCGCCTCCATCATTCAGCTTTTTGAGTTCAGATTCGTTAGGTCAGTGCTCCTATTTTCCAACTCCGGAATGCTTTAGCGTGCGAACACCTTTCGTTCCTCGTTGGGAACCATTACGCTCAATGAGAAGCGAGAATATCCCATTCCTACATCCGACCAAGTGCTTCAAAGGTTTAAGATGGAGTTGGTAAGAATTCGGACTAGCGTAATAATAAGTGCAGACGTCAACATAGTAACTGTCAGGATGCTTGACGTCACAGCTGTATGTGGCACCATATAAATGTTTGAAGATATCCGTCTTCTGGGTTATTGAACATCGACCAGACTACACAGCGCAATAACCCAGAAGACGGATATCTTCATACTCACCGCTGTGAGAACCTCAAGTCTTACATATAAATATTTGTTTGGTTAGAGAGGTTCTTGAGGAACGCGTTTGTACTCGCGTCGGTGCAATGCATCGGTGCTGTCCAGGTACCACGTCCCTGGGAACAGCACTTCCGGCGAAGCTAACGGCGTGTATGGTGCTGGAACAAAAAGGTCAACGATTAGATCTTGACTGTGATGGCATGCACAGTTGATTCTGGTGCTGATCTGGGGTCTACGGGGCAATCTCATTCACCCGAGGCACTCTGACTACTGCTGGGTTCATTGTGCACTACTTATCTTGTTAGCGCCCTTCAAAGAACCCTGATGCACTGATACAACAAAGTAAAACTGTCCGAGGGTCTTCGGCTGTAGTCATGCAGAGCTGAAGATCTCTAACCTGTACCTAGCGAACGTCGCGCGTTAACAAAGAATATGGCAGCGGGATTCCTTCTCCTATACTCGTTTCCTGCACTTGGAACTTTCAGAGACTCATCTCAATGTACATTGTCCAGTTAACAGCCCGACTGTTTCCGGTCTAAGGCCATTAGGTTCGAAGACCTTTATCAGAAGGCCCTCGAATGAACGGCTTCAACTGCCTCATGCCTGGTGTGACAGCCCAACGTTACTGAGGAATGGACTGCTCGATCCCTCCCTGGCCATTTCAACCGCATCCTCATTACACAGAATCCTACAGTAACCACGGATTCATCTAAAGTCATGGAAAAAATGAAAGTTGACTGGAATAATCAACAGTAATTACGATACTTCGTCCTTGGTAGAGGACATAATACATACCACCCAAAGTCGTACTACAAATGCCAGTGTTTATATCTAAATTCATTTTGTCAAATTATAATTATTTTATTTTCTTTCTCAAATCCAATTGTTATTCTACTGAGGATGTTAAAGAGATTTAAACTGTGACGTCATGAAGTAGATCTTTCGTATCCTACAGGGAGAACATTCGGTTTAACTTACTTCTTACGAATAAGATCATTATCGTGTTTAATTAAATAAAAATAAAAACACTTTAAGGCTAATGGATCCTGTTATTCTTGAATCAATGTCAAATGGCGAAGAATTTTTTAGTTATTTTGCCCGAATTTATAACTTGTGTTGGGCAAGGCCGTGGCCTAGGCAACACGGAGTTTTCCTCATTGGCATCCCAACAATTACTCCATTCACACTCAGAAGAAGGCAATGGTAAACCACTTCTGGATCATCTGCCAAGAACGTATATGAACAGGTCCCAGTCCGAGAAGAGAAAAGGATGGAAGGATCCTGTTCATATGGACCTGTCGTCAGACAGAACACTAAATAATAATAATTACGATATGTGAGAACTGTAACACATAAAAAGCTCTTATACTGCGATTAAAAATTCATACTCAACATTACCCTTGTGGTGATTCTGTTCTCGTATCTCCATGACGTACGAAAAATATTCCGGAGCAGCTTTGCGACGTTGATCCAGTAAAGGTTTGATGTGCGAGAGATTTGCAATGAGACGATGAAGAGAGGAGCCAGGGCCGATTTTTGATGAGATGCGCAGAGAGTACATGGTGGAGGAGAGTCCAGAACCGTAAGAAAACAAACCCACACGTTTGCCTGCAAGTTCTTGGATGTCTCTGCTGCAAATAAGATGATATAATTAATATAATTAATGCATTCAGAATTCAAGTCTTGCGCTCAGAGCGACTTCTGACAGCAACAACACCTCGATTCTTCCTTTAAATGATACAATCCAGTGGTGATCAGAATTTTCTGAGTTACCGACTGACCAATGTCTTCTAGAAAGATGTTCAATTACGTACGTACCAGAAAAGGATGAAATTTGGCTTACCCACCAGCACACTTACCTAATTAAAAGTGATACGAGACCTCCGTACAGACACGCCGTGTACATATTTCCCACTTGATTTGATAACAAGAGAGAAGGCTTTGTTTTTTCTTCGAAGATTCTTCTACTCTGTTCCATAAATGCATTCTCAATATCACGATTGAAGTACGTGTCTTCAAGCTTCACATTTCTAGAACGGAGAAAATTGAAGTTTCATTTCTGAATGAATTATTTGATTTCACAATTTACTCATAAAAAATTTTTGTGTTCTGTTGGGAGTAAATATTCCGTGGTATAATTCAGAGATGGTGAACCACAAGTCAGTGTGCCAGTTGGCGTTGGTTAGCACACCACTGATGGCTGAAAAACATCTGAAATCGACTTCCTTACAATTTTAGCAACATTATGAAAAGTATATTTATTTTGTACAGTCTATACACAAACGTTTGAAGTTTATTGGTGTTGTAAAAATTATATAATATTAAAACATTTTATTGTGTAAAATATTATATTAGCGCATGTTTTAATAAAAGCGCTAAAAATATAATGTAAAATCGTATTTACGATTAAGAGCGCTAATATAATATTTTACACAATAAAATATTTTAATATTATATAATTTTTTACAACACCAATAAACTTCAAACGTTTGTGTAAAGACTGTACAAAATAAATATATTTAATCAAACACAAACATGACGCATATAAGATACAAATTATGAAAAGTGTTTGTTATGATATGAAATGATTTTTAGTTAGTACCTGTTTAAACAGAATCTGAAACAAATATTTTTTAAACATCTCTTTTTATTTTTTTAATGTGGTATGGAATCTGAAAATTGTTTGTAAAACTTGATATAATTTCGTGATTAGCTTTTATGTGCCTCGGAGAAAAACAGCAGATCTCACTCTTGTATTATAAAAGTGCAAGACAAAGTTTTTCGTAAGTGTGATGCGTAAAAGTTCAAAAATGTCAACAAGGTTTTGTAGTCAAAAGAACAATTGTCCCTAAATGATAAAATAGACAACAAGGAATTAATATTATTTGTATTTAAGAGTGTACTTCACTTTGTAATTAGAGAAGCATAAAAGTAGGTCGTTATGTGCCTACTCAAAATGGCCACTATGTAGTAAATGAATATTAATAATATATAGTTTCTGCCCCTGTACCTGAAGAAGATTTTATCCGAAGGCATGTAATTACTAATTGTTTCTGTCATCTGTTTATTATGCCAGAAATTAGTTAATATTGCGTTAGTTTTCATTTGACCTTATATGTCATATTTCAGTCAGAATTTTTGAATTTTCTATTATTCAAATTTCAAAGCACATTAACATAAGTACGTTCATACATTTTGCACCAGTTATTTGATGATGGCTGACTGTAATTTTGCCTTGGTTCACAAACACAAAGAAACACCTCTTCATAGAGCAAGACCTCAAATACATCGCACGTCTCGTATTCAAAATTGACATTGGCAATGAAAATCTTTGAAGCGTTTCAACTTCTGGGTTCCTAGGGATCTGTTTTACGTACCTGAATTTCTCAAGTCCTGGGTATTTAAGAGGAAGGTCCTCTTCTGGCGTCCTCACAAAGTCATTGAGCGTAAGTCGAGCCACAGATTTCTGAACCAGTTTACAGTATGGAGAGTGGAACAACACTGCGTCCAAATACGTGAGATCGATTTGCTGATGTTCATGTCCTGGCAACAATAAAATTGACACTGATTGTTTATGCAGCTTTTAATTGTCTTACTTTGCTTTTTATGTTGTTGTAAATGATGGAACGTTTTCAAAGTAATGTTGTCAGTTATTCACTTATTTATAGTACATCTGCTTTTTGTGTTTACGTAATATGAAATTATTTACTGGGCTGTTAAGGAATTATATTTCCAACCGATTAACCATTCACTGATTAATCAGAAAATTCTTTGATTGATAGAACTATAATAGATCATCTGAAATGACAAATAATTTGAATTTGATGTTGGTCTTCTCGGAGTTACGTAGATTCCAAAATTTCAGAGTCCACACGGTTTGCAGTCTCAAGTTGACGCCACTGTTTTCGAGTTGTATAACACAAATACTAACTAACAAGGTCGTTTGAGAATAAGAACAGAGATTTGTAATAACTCACAGTTTCAAATAAATGTAGCGCTCATGCACGAGATGTGAACAATATTTAAAGATAATTTTTAATTCTGGGATTTGAGAGTTAATGACGTCAGACTATGCATTGTGAAAAGTTAATCAACCAAGCAAGTGATTACTTAAAGTACCAATTGCTTGTTATGCGAGGCCTCTTTCTTTTCGTGTAATTTCTCTCCATTAAGTAGCAGAGCTTTTGATGTCTGGTCTAAACAGTCACAAGACCGAGGAACATTAACAAGGATCTCCTTACGCTGTTTCATCTGTGGTCCAGTTTTTTTTTTTTACAAAAAAGTCAATAATCTTTTGTAAGCGTGTGTTGAATATTTTGTGGTTTGTTTAATAGCTGTACCAGGAGCTCAGACATTCTCGCGTTGAATTCTAGGGTGTTTAATGAATAAAAACTGGAAATAATATGGACAGACGTGATTGCTGCCTAATTTAAGACACTGTCCCAGAATTAGAACTCAAGAACTCTGGATGAAATGAAAACTTTAGTCACGAGAGTCAGTCTCTGGGGAAAAATATGAACCTGGGACCTTTTTCGTTTTCTGCTGAGACATTATGGCGCGCGCTGGCATTCCTTTAACATAAAAAGACAAATTCACGTGCATCGTTACATATTACGCAAGTTAATTCATAAAATTTCATGTAAATAATATGAATAATGACTTGAGGACAGAAGTCAGATACGTGTTCAGAAAATGTTTCTCAGAAATTTGTTAGAATGCTCATACATAATTTTCCCAGCCGATCATAATAATAATCTGAAAATAATTTGGATCAAACCTTTTGCTTGCAATTTCTCGCTCTTGGAACAAAACAGCTGATAACAGCGATCCAATGCACCCAGATAACACTGTACAGAAAGTCTCCCATCAACTGTAGGATATTCTGACAAAAGATCTGGTTTGTAGAAGTCATAAGTATGTGCCATGTAAGTAGCACGGGCTCCTGAAACAAAAAGTAATTAGTTTCGCTTGACAAATATTTTTCTTTGAAATTTATACATAGGCTTTGTCCCGCCACTCTCACGCAAAATTTTTGTTAGCAAAATATAAATAAATTCATACGAATTCATGTGTGTTCATGGGGTTCATACCTCTGTCTATGACGAGGGGTGCATTGGGCCCCACTAACATTGCAACGGCCCCAGCTCCGCCTGTAGGACGCGCATTACCTTCTTTATACACTGCAATGTCGCCCGCCACCACAAGAGCGAGCCGACCTGAAAGACGTTTGCAGAACTGATACATAGATGGCACCACAGACACAGGCATTGGTTCCATTGTACATTGACATTACCGCTAAAAAGCCGATAACACATTCACATTGTTTATCTTATTTCAAAAATTACTCATAGTTGTGCATATTGGGCTTATGTAACACCAATGTTTACGATAAATCGTGTTGGTGCTCGTTATTACGATGGTTTTTAGGACAGCAAAGCAGGCGACTTGTTCTTACATCGAGATAAAACAGTTCCTTTCGGTGGCATTGTTGGGTGATTTAAAGAAAGCTTATTTTTAATATTTAAGAAACTTATTCCGTTTATTCTTTCTCGTGGATATGCACAAAATAAAACAATTATTACCGTCCCACGAACTGGATTCGACCCACGACAGCGCATTGAAGAGGGCAGCAGTGCCGCCATAGCACGCGTTGGTGGTATCTACGCCTTCAATGTCGCTGTTACCACTTCCTTCGAACAGCTGCATAAGAACAGTCTTCACGCTTTTGGATTTGTCTACGATGGTTTCGGTACCAACCTCCAGATGTCCGATACTGGCGTAGTCTGCAAAGACACACACACACACACACAGCCTTCTAAAAGAGACACGAGAAGCATTCTTGAAAAGAGTGTAAAATCGAGCTTGAATTCGGCTCACCCAAACCATTCGTAACGAAGTGGCGATTACATGCACTGTCTGCTCTCCTGCTCAAATTCAATATGAATTAATTATATTTATAACTTCATATTGTCTTGATGTGGAAAATATTGGCTTCCTCACCTTGACTTAAACTTCTGTAACAGGAGCTCCACGACGTGGCTCTTAGGAACAAACGTAGCTTGAAGCATGAAATACGCGAAATGTAAATACAAAAATGTGTTCGTAATTAATATTTGTCCCTAAGACGTATGAAGGATCTTCATGCTCTATTAAATTGTTCTTTTGGACTTTGTCTATCGTGTAGATGGCATTAAAAGCACAGCGTTTCGAAAGTTGGTTCTACTTCCGTCTTCAGGTGAAATATTCAGGTCTCAGAATCGATCGTTCGAAGAGACGACTTCTAGCCATCTACCCATAGATTTGTAGATAATATTAAAATTAAATTTCTTGAATTAATAGAGTGGAAAGTGTGGACTGGAAGCAACAGAGGACTCTTATTCAAGTGTTAATGATCCTTTCGGTTGCATTCCAAGCCTGAACTACAACTAACGAGAGGAGCCCAACAATGGGAGACTACGAATTGCCGCTTTCAAATCCGTGGCGCTAATGTCGTCTGGCCCGCAGCTGTGGCCATTGTTAGAGCTGATTTACACTGGATTAGAAGGGGATTACATTGATCGAGTTGAATCAAACAGTTTAGGAAAATATTCTTACTTACCAATATCATTTCTTTCCATCAGTTTGCTGACGACGGTAAGACACAGGGAGTTAATGTCCTCTCTGTCAGTACAGAAGCCCATCCTGGCCTGCCCAAGGCCCAGCGTGTATTTTCCGACTGAGACTCCGTCATAAACTTCCATTTCACTTTGTTCCACGTACTCTGATGGAAATATGAGCTCGATGGCCAGAATCCCGACACTTTCAGGCCACTGGTCCATGTCTGCACTGGAGGGAGAGGGAGGAAACCATATGTTACTACTGTCAATAAATATCGGTAATAATTGTGATGGATTATTGGCTTCGTCGTCATAGATTATGGATAAACCTGTGTAAAGTTTTTTTTAATTTCTCCGAAACGTCGGAAACTTCTTTTAACACAACATTACGTCAGTAAAGATCTAAAAGTGGAACATAAGCGTATCGAAGAAACAGCGCGCAACACACAGACAACATTTTCTACCAAAACGTTGGCATTTGCGTACAAATTCTCGGGACGCTTGAACTCCCAAGACCATCGGTCACTGCGCGTAATGCACCTGACATTTTGTTACTGTAACGATGGAAAGTAATTTGTAAATAAACGCCTTAGCACTGGGTGCACAGTAGATCGTCGGTGAGACTGTCAGTAACTGAGCATTGCTGATTCCTTTTATTGACCTCGACAGTCGCAAGTGTCGACCTTGACACATTCACATCGCTATTATTCTAACGATATGAACTGAGACCACTTACGAAGGAACACAGATCTCACTTCAGAGTCTGGGCCCAAGCGTACTTGTAGTCTACACCAGTGGTATTCAACCTGGGGTACGTGAAATTTAATAAAAATATTATTTTATGATAAACACTGAATAATCAGTAATGTAATTTATTTAATTTATTTTAGATGTAGATTATATACTATGTATAACTTGAATTATACACCAAAAACTTTGGGATGATAAACACTGAATAATCATTAATGTAATTTATTTAATTTATTTTAGATGTAGATTATATACTATGTATAACTTGAATTATACACCAACAACTTTGGGGGTACAAAGTTGAAGAGAAATTATATCTGGGGGGTACGCGAACAAAAAACGTTGAATACCACGTTCTAAACGTGAATGAATCAATTTTTAAACGACAAAGTATATCCCGTTAATGAGGTAAATCCTTCGTCACTTAAAACGAGAGTGGTAAATGCAATCTGTACCGGAAAATACATGTCCTCATGGCGTTCTTTGCAGCGCGCATTTAGACGTATTAAATCAGCCTTTTTCGATTCTTCCCATTTCGGCCACCAGATCGGAGCACCTAAATGTCTTCCACATGATTTTCCTCATCCACCATTTTGTTATAACGACTCTTTGGATATTAAAAAGTACGGTTTAAGTAACTAATTCCTGCATTCGCGTAGAAAGAAAGAGGAAAACTATGAAATGTCTAAATCAGGATAACAGTATCAGGCTCATGTGTGCGCTGCATCGTTATTACACAAACAGGAAATGTAATGTCGTCACGAGCAGAGCTTTTTGTAGTTTGTTGCTCGCAGCTGACGAAAACTCAAGGCTTACCCAACATGCTTAAGTCAGCCCAGAGAAACGTAACTATCAGCTTCTACTTTGCCAATATTCATTTTATTAAAGCGTAATTTTCGTGTTTTGTATCAAATTGCGTTCAGTTTGAGCTGTAATACCTTAGCAGTCACTAGTAATAAATAATTCCATTTACGTATTTTATATTTTACTCTGTTTATGTACTCCCTCAGCCCAGGGGACGACAGCGGTCCTGATGAAGCCACTGTGTCCAAACGAAAGCCTAGACTGTATATTTCTCGAAATCAAATATGATATTTATATCCCTGCCCGAAGATGATTTCTTATTTTTAGCCAAAAACTTAAATTACAAGTTAAATTTAAGTTTCTCACGGCTACGAGTATGAAGATCGTTGATTTATGGAACGTTGTAGCATCGCGTAGTCTACTGATACTGACCGACATTTCGGAAGAGTTTCGTGGGATTACGGAGGCTGTACAGTCCTTTGAAACGTCGGTCAGTATCAGCAGACTACGCGACACAAGATCCCACAAGACAGCCATCGTCTGGTTACAAGTGTCTGAAAATTAAGTGCTGAATAGGACATTCAGACATTTGAAGGACTTGGGGGTCTCGTGAAAAGCGGAGGATTTTTTAACTGGACGAGTGACTGTTAGCTTCTAGAGAACTCTGCCCCTGGAATTGGATGCACTGGAATGTGCTTTCCAGGCATTTCCGTGCAACAGCTGCGGGAATCTTGAAAGTGCAGTGACGTCTTGTTGAGGAATTTGAGGTATAACACGGCGGTGAGCTCCAAGATGGCTGCCTTCTGGTTTGTTACGCCTTGAAGTTTGGTAGAAGTTTTCAAACGTTTCAGAGGTCCTCGCTGCCTGATGTTGGACGGAGGAACGTTCAGTAAACTTCTACCAGACTACACGGCGCTGCAACCCAGAAGGCAGCCATCTTCGAAACCTTCGTTTATTAAATGTTGGTCACAAAACGAAATCCTGCAAGTTTTGTGTTCCCTGTGCAGATTTTTAGACTGTGTGGCTGACGAGCTTAGATGCCCAGAAACTCACCTGACTTCATGGACAGAATATCTTTGTTTGGACGCTGACTTCCTGCACTTTCAAGTGCTCTGCCATGATCTATTGACGACTTAAGCTCACGACAGAAGAATGAGTTCCTCCACACGTCATTGTTATGTTAAAAGTTTTCGAAGGGTTCACAGAGACCTTGGCCTCTAGCCGACCGATTTGCATAACCGATCCGGATAGTGAGTGTGCGAATGGCTGTTCTGCTACGCATTTGGGCTGGATGAATGAACAAGTGCATGGTCGTGACCCCCTCAACAAAATCGGTCCGTCGACAGGCACGCGTCAGCTTCGTGTTGTTTGCGTCGTTTTTTTCCGACGCTGCATCAGCGTCGAAAAACGAATGAGTGGATCTTCATGAATTGGAAGCGAGGGGGGTGGGAGTGGGGGGGCTGGTAACAGGTCTTCGTGGTGGTCGGGATTCGACATCTCGGAGGTATCAGGATCTAATTTCGGTCGGGGCATGCTCCCTCCATTTTAGCCACAGAAATCCGGGAGGATTACCTCAACATACACTACGATCGTGTGGGGTCTGTGGTTCTCACGTTGTGACACCACTCACATCCTCAAATCTCAAAATGGTCGAAATTTTCCCTGATGATGGAGACACAGAGAGTCTCCGAATTGACGTGGCTGTCACCCGAGAGGATTATTCTCTCTGTTTGTCTCCGCGAGAGGTTCAAGTCATTTATTTTCATCAGCCATCATAATATATCATTATATTTTTTAAATCACAGCGAAATGTTGGCAAACAGATGGTTGACAGACATAAAGCACTTCCTGAAACTGAAATGAAATGCAATTTTCTGATCATATTTCGGCACCGAGTGGTTATCACTCTTTCTTCGAGTACCGAGTTCAAACCTGGGCTCGGAGGCCGGATGTCCCGATTCAGATTTCTTGTTGTTTTCCTCAGTCCCTCCAGGCAGTAGCAGGGATACTACCTTAACTTCCAATTCATTCATTAATTATTTTGCCATTCGACTCTTTACATTGTGAGCTACTGGCAGAAAATTTTCAGGAGGAAGTGATGACGTTCGAGTGTCTTTAGACCTGACGTCACACGTAGGGCTACTTGCAAGAACGCAATGGATGATCTCACCGTGCGCATGCGTCATTAATAATTCCGAAAGTTCGGAATTTGTCCTTCTGTCGAGTCTCCGGGGATTTAACTTCAGCGACTTATTTAGCAAAGCGGAAAGAAGCAACATTTAAAACGTACGTCCATGTGTCTTACTGACAGTGACAGTGACATTGTGTGAATATGAAGCTAGGAATCGACGTACTTGTGGGTTGTGACGCCGTCTAGACTCTTAGGCAGACACCAAATGCCTCCAAATCCGAAACCTAGAAGCCCACAACGGCGTCACAAGCCAGAACAACAGCGGTGACATCTTCACCTCTGCCACATCTTAAGATAGGCTCGGCAGATAACAAAGAGGTTCAGTTGTAGCACAGAAATGAATGCCATATTTTAAAAGTATTTTTAAAACGGTAACTTATCGATTGTCTCGCGAGGGAAAAAACAACTCTTCTTATAAGTTATGTGTTAATGTTATTGGTTATAAAGCGTTTATGTTCATAAGAATCTGTATGAATTACACTTGTAAGCAGCGATAATTTGTACAGTGGAATAATTAATAAATAAAAATGGCAGACATTTGAATTTAGACGTACATTAATAGAGGTAAGAGACCTTAAGAGAATTTAAAATGGTGTGTACACACGCATTTATCATACCTGTTTGCAACAGCATTCAGAATGCCAAAATGTCAAAGTGCAAAGAGCTGATGAGCTTAAATTCTGTGTACTCAGATGCTGATCAGGGGTGCCAACGTAGGTCTTACTGATGGCCTTATTTAGAGGCTTATTCCGCAATAAAAAAAGAAGATCGACTTTTTCGGGACAAGTTGTGCCTCAACTGTCTCACACCAGTAGCTCAAAATGTATACCGTCGAATTATCGGACGATAAAAAATAATTATTTGGAAAGTATTTGAAAGGAAGTGGTCGTCGCCTAATTTAAGGCACTCTCTCGGAATTCACCCGTGTCTGTAATCGGCCATCTGGCTGTTCATACAACGCACTAAACCAGAGAGTCGACGTAAACGGAATTTAAATGCTATCTCGTAACTTGAGCAGATGTTCGTTATGTAAGCGGCTAATTCACAGCTTTTATAGAAACAAAACTTCCGTCTCATTTTCCGAAACTTTGTTTTTCAGACAAATTTACCTTCATCTCAGTGCTGTGAAAATCTTACAATGTGTTTAGGTGGTATTTGAGGAGGTAATGGGGTGTTTCAAAATTCCAAATTAATAAACAATGTATTTATATATTTTTGTATGTGAAATATGTGGGGAAAGTATATATTCAAAGAAGAGCATTGTAAGAATAAACGTGTGCTTTTATCGCCCCGAGAAAGTGTCGTCGTGGTGAAAGCAGTTCCTGAGAAAAGGGCAAATGAATCTGACAGATTTATTATTGCCGACGCGAAAGGTACAGAGTCCCCTGAAATGAGAAAATTTTAATTACCGCCTCTGGTACTGCAGTCAGAGTGCGCAGGGCGGGCAGTTCCTCCAGAAGCTCTCGTTTGGGGCAGAGATTAAGTAAAAGTGAAGACTACGAACCGTTACCTGGTAGGAGTAGGAGTCGCGATGCGTCCTCCGGCTGGCGTGCTCGCCGACTACTGGCTTCTCAACCTGTCGCTCATTCCACTTCTCGCATTTGCGTGCCTGCAGAAGGCGAAAGCCGGTATGAGCTGTTATCGGAACTTCGGGTATGAAACCATCGGCAATGCGTACGGAGGGGAGGAGCTGGAGAAATGGTTGAAGTTGAGAGTTATGGCAAGTCATCATCCGCGGACAGGTACGACGCCACATGACAGAAACGAATCTCAGAGGCACAGAGGATTTTAAGGCGTCAATTTGATTTCACTAGCTCACGAGAGTACCGCCACGGTGGTCTAGCGGCCAGAACACTAGCCTTGTAATCCTGGGGTCTCGGGTTCGATTCCCGGCGGTGCCCGAATTTATAACTTGTGTTGGGCAAGGCCGTGGT
>NW_019059995.1:60379-73694 GCF_000696155.1 Zootermopsis nevadensis | reverse complement strand
ACGCTGGCCTTGTAATCCTGGGGTCTCGGGTTCGATTCCCGGCGGTGCCCGAATTTTTAACTTGTGTTGGGCAAGGCCGTGGCCTAGGCAACACGGAGTTTTCCTCATTGGCATCCCAACAATTACTCCATTCACACATAGAAGAAGGCAATGGCAAACCACTTTTGGATCATCTGCCAAGAACGTATATGAACAGGTCCCAGTCCGAGAAAAGGATGGAAGGATCCTGTTCATATGGACCTGTCGTCAGACAGAACACTAAATAAATAAATGAATAAAAAACTCACGGGAGGATTCGGTGGAGGGCTTATGGGTACACAGAAACTAACTTGGAGTTCTTCATCTCTAGCAGAACTACCAACTTTAAAAAAAAAATGATGTTCTCACGGCTGGGGAAATGACGACACTGATCTGTGTTGTGACGCTGTGTAGATTCACAAGTGAATAGGCTAGAAAGATTTCGGAGGAACCTACCGTCTCCATCTTCAACCCTGACGAAACGCTGGTATCCATTTACGAGTCTGCACGACGCCACAACTCAGAAGACAGCAGTCTCCGTGATGACCTCAAATCCTACAACGTGAAATTTAATTCACGTCTGGTTGACATTGCATCAGGTCTGAAGAACTGCCTCGGCTTCCAGGAATATTTCTATAAGATGTGGGTTTTCCGTATGGACGATGGATTAAAGCGGCCACTTTTTAAGCGGTAATCCTACGTCCAAGTGGACACCCTATGCCAGTTAGTGGGCTTGAAGTAAAGCTGTTGGACGGAATGCCTACGTGCAAGAAAAGAATAAGGTTTTGTGAGTGTTCAAATTAACTGTTTTTTTTTAACAAAATAGCGATAAACTTTTGATATATTTAAAATTTGCGCTTTGGCAAAGGCACGGACACTAGGTCAGTACCAGTGTATTCAAAAAGTGATTCGATCCAATGAACGAACGTTTTCTTCTGTTCACTTCACAGAAAGTATGTGCATTCTTCAGCAGAGAACTTTAAGTTCTTCAGAGTTACGTAACAGGATTAATCGGATAGGCCAATATTTACTCTGGAAACATAATGAGAAGTAGGTTAATTCCACAAGTTGCTTTTCTTTATGAACACACTCTTATGTTTTAGAAATTGGCATGGGACAACGTAAATGCATCAGCACATTTGGTGCCTGAACCTGTTTCTTATACCTGATTATATCCAGAAGTAACCTGAAAAGAATTTATTTCAGTTTCATCTCTTTTTCTTTGTGAAATATGAAGGAAATTGATAATTCACACTATCGTCATGGTCATATTCTCAGTTAAAAATAAATTTACTGCTTTAGATAACGCCATCCTACCACATTATAGGATTAACTGAGACAATATTTTATCAGCGCCCGCCATGTTGTAACTGTATGTGGTCTTTATGCTGCTAGATCGAAAGGGCCGTGTTTTGAAACCATTGTCGTAAAGCCAGTAACGTTTTTCAAGCTTTATTACAGCGAAAAGGCTCTAACATGTCGCAAGTCTACTTCTATTGCAACCTGCGTATATTTCAGTAATATTGTGGCGTAATGATGTTAAAAAAACGTTAAGGAGACAACGTGCTTAATTATGGGAATACGATTAGGGCTGCTGTCAAAATAAAGATATCCGACAAGCGAGGCAAACGATAACATTTGTCAGACTCCAACAGAAAAATACATTTTATCAAAATATTTCACAACACGTACACTTGTAAAGGCTAGTAACTTACGAAACGTTAGTCAATGTTCACTGACAGGAAATTGGGTGAATATCTGTCGCTTAATGTTATGCATATAAGAATCAGCAAATCTGTCAGCGATATTGGAATAGCCAGCTTTTGCGGAGTTGATTTGACGCAGAAAGTGATCATCTTGCACCGCACTCTTGTCGCAAGGCTGTACGCATGCAGGAAGTGAGTGACAGAAGAGCTCAAGTGATGTCACAAGGAAAGACAAGATAGGAAAACCAAGATAAAGATCTAGGATGCAGTGTCCGACAGAGGATCGTGGACAAGTGGCTGGATATAGACGGATAACAACCGGAAGTCGGAAGACGTCAGCAATAACAATAAACCGATCGGTTATACAAAAGTTGCACAACGAAAAGAGAAAAAAATGCTTCTGTCGTACTCATATAGAGATCGCAAAAAAGGGCCGAAAGATAATCGCTCGCTCACCTAAGAACAATGTCTGCACAGTTTCTTCATTGTTGTAACACACTTCCGCAACAGTGGGAACCGAGTTCGTTGTTCAGTGGTACTGCCCGTGATTCGAACACAATGTTGCACAGAAATGACCTCAGACGGAAGATAGAACGAGACTGGAAAAAATGTGCTCTTTCGAGTATATGCTACTGACATTCCAGAGGTGTTTTTTGCGCCACCTCACATTGGTCATTGTTGCACTAAAGTTCGTCCATCTAGAAAATTGAAGATTGGAATAGGCCTATGTTATTTCTCTAGTTTGTAGGGCTGTGTAAACTCGTAGGTAGAAATCAGCTTTCCGGAAAAATGTACTGTAACCATATTCAACCATCCTATCATCAATTACCAATGCCAACAACACTTTCCTGGTGATACTGGAAATTGTTTAGCAGGCTTTGTCATTTGTTTATCCGTGTGTGTACTAGAACTAGAGCCTGAGTAATAATGAATTATTTAAGTATGCCAAAAATGTTTTGTGTGTTTTAATTGTAAAAACTATTTATGTTTCCGTTTTATCTTTTCCACTAGATTTAAAATCAGTTTAGTATGGAGCTTGTTTTGAATATGTGACGACTATGGTGGCGACACTGATAACGGCGTAAAGATATTTATACAATGGCGGTTCATGTCGTTTACGAATTTGGTTTTTTGTGCTTGCCTCAGAATCTGCAAAGTTGACTGTTTACATTTATTTCTCTTATGTGTTCATTTATACAGAATTTTTTGTGCTGAATAATGTTTTATATAATTTCAATTTGTTAGTGTTAAAGTGTCAACGTAGCATTGATCAGGTTCGTGTGTGTGTGTGTGTGTGTGTGTGAGGCGTGTCCCACGTTTGTTTGAATCCTTATACAAGACGAATCACATAAAACATTTTTGTTCTTTGAGTGCCTAAGAATATGCAGTACTTGCTGGTCTATTTTTGGCAAAATTAAACACATTTATGTATAACCATTGCATTGAACGGGGAAGAAAATAGCTTGAAACTTGTAAATATACAAAAGGATTTCTACCAAGAGGTTCAAAACCAAAGCCAAAGGCCATATGAAATATTTGATTGTGTACATGCACATAGTTTTTATATGTTAAATTTATGTTTCTCCAGGATTTTCATTTACAGTGATCATTATTATATATTGTTTCAGACAAAGGAATGGAATTATATTCCTCTTCTCAAGTTGAGATACTTTTATTTCTGACTTGGAGTGTTCTGTCCATATGCATTGGAGAAATTCAGATTAAGCATGAAGATATTGGTACTCCTTTGTCTGTAGTGGGTTGCTTTCAAAAAGATCATGATTACCGTGATCTTCCCTTCAATATCACAAATGCAGTAGTGCCTCTGTCAGCAGAGTCATGCAAAGCAGTTTGTAAGCAGAAATTTTTCAGGTAACTTTCGTATCAGTTTTTGTTTTCTGTGACAGAATGACTATTATCACCACATTTTCCATTAACTTTTTCTGCTTGATATATGATGAAGTCATGACAGTGCCTTGACAATATTTGTTTACTTCAAGGCAGTAAAGTTTTTTATTCCCTTCCCAGTACCTCTCCAGTACTGTTGTTAGTAGTCATTGTCACTTGAAACTCTCAGCAGTTTATTGCACATGGCTATCAGATACCGTTGGGTCTCTCAGACGTAGAAAGTCTGAGGGACCCAAATTTTAGGCAGACACGGTGTTTTTTTATAAGAAAACTGAACTTGTAAGTTATGAGATTTGATTTGCAGTAGACATCTATGCTAATAGAACATGAAATGCAGAAGGGTAGACCGTAATTTGTGTAATTATTCATTAATAAAAACAGTAGCAGATGTAACAAATTCTTCTGGGAACTTTTGTTTCAAATTAAATTTGTTTTAGAAACAGAAATTATCTCGGTTGATTGGTTATCAGTGCTGCTTATACATGGATGATACTAGATTCATATTTCAGTCCAGAGGCCTGTTAATCAGTGTTTTTTAATTGTTTGCTTAGTTCTTCCAGCTATGTGATGTCTTATAATAGGCCTAGACCACTTTTCATTCTTTCTGCTTCATGACTGTTATAAACTCTGCAGTTATAAGAACCCAACAGTTACGTCATTTGCAGAGAGATGTAAATGTGATGGATTTCTTATGCAGAGATTATTCTTCATTCTTACGTGTCTTGCTGCCAGCCTTAGAGTTGCCTGTTACTCTTCTATGATAAGTTATATAGGTTGATGTTGATTACAGATATGCATTCTTCAAGAATGCACAGGCTTGTTATTGTGACAGTTCGTATGGCAGATACCATCCTGCAGAATGCTTACAGTCATGCAATGCCAATGAAACAGGGTCCTGTGAAGGCAGTTTGTCTAATGCTGTGCTTGACACTGGATGGAGGGGTACGTATTATAGTTGTCTATCATCATAATCCCTTCACTGTAATGTCACACAAGACGTTTTCTTGTGGTGTGCAGGGGGATACAGTTGTGTTTTCATTATCCACGTATGTGTTCCTGATTCTGTATTTTAACCAATCTGGTATTTGTAGGGTCTAAAGTTTCATGGTGACCAAGTATAATGAATTGTTCTTGGGCTGCCGGCCATGTCAGGTGGTCTAAATTCGAGAATGCCGACGTTTCAAGAATTGTCCTCGTCTTCGTCCACGGGAAAATTAAGTACCTGACATGGCTGGTAGCCCAAGAAGAAAGAATTAATTAAATCTAGTATGTGTATTCTCAGGGTCTGCCTAGATGTATTTCTGCACTTTTTAACTCTCCTGATATATTAAAGAGCTGTTTGCCCCTAGAAAATTTTTGTAAGGCAATTCTACTTTTGACATTTTAGTTTGAATTTTATTGTACAGTTCCTGGCCCTCCTACATCACTGAAACTTTTTAATGCCACGGTCACCAGCGTGCAGGCGGTCTGGACCCCTCCAGCCGCTCTTAACGACGTGTTTACCGAGTACATTGTTGTGGCAGACTGCATAAATACCTATTCTACAATCACCCAGCTGGAACCGCGACAATGGGTGTTTCCGAATTCTACTTTAAAAGCTGGATTACCAGACCTTCATCCAGGCAGTCTGTACAATATATCCGTAGCTACTCACTCTGACCACGTAACTGGAGTGAAGGTGTCGGATACAATCTGGACGCAGATAGGAGGTGAGTATGGCAGATTATGTCAGAACTTGGTCATGTATTTTGTTCTTTTAACATCATAACAAACTCTAAGTACTTCCTATGTATCTATCTTTATTTCTTACCAGAACATTATATTTTATATAATTTATTGCTCCAGTTGATTAGGAAGTAGTGAATGTGGCATTTTTCAGATGGTTTGTAAATAAAGAATAATATAATGCTGGAATGTTATTAAATTGAGTACTATGCGTTTGCGAGTATGTCTTCGGAAACGTGTGAACATTTTTTGACTGTGGAAAGGCACTAATGAAACAGTGGCATAAGCCTTTCAAGGAAATTTCAGACTTTAAAGAGTCTAATGGAAAGTTTATTTGAAGTTATTTAATTTTTAAACAAAACTCTTTGGTTTTATTAGTTTCTGTATTGAGTCGGAGGTATTGATTTTCCTTCATATAATTGTGCTCTTATATTTTATGTTTTGATGTGATGTTGATGTCGGATTTGAACTTTCCAGAACCCGAAGAGCCAGAAGTACCTAGAATTTTAAGAAGGGACAAAGGTCAGATTTTGGTTCAGTTGTCACCAGTGATAAATGAAAATGGTCCAATTACAGCGTATCGTATAGTGGTGGTTTATGAGGCAGGACGTGAAGCATTCAGGAAAGATTTGCTGAAATCTTTTCATGAGGCTGAATTTGAAGGGTTGTCCTACTATATTGCTGCAGAATTAAAACCCCAGGTAAGATACGTCATGTACAGAGTGTTCAGTGATTTGATGTCAGAACTTCATGAAGTTACTCTTAGCTCTTTCACTGTTGAGAATTGGATCTGTGTTGTGGGTGATGGTGCCATGATGATGGAGGCAGCAGGGACTTCTGAAATGCTGGTAAACTTTACCAGACTACACGGTGCTACAACACAGAAGATAGCCATCTTTCGATCTGCGTTCTTATGACATTTGTGACTGGGAATATCTGCGGACGCTTTGTAGACGTCTTATAAGTTTTGACACCATATGATCTTGTAGGTGGTTACCCATATTTCAGAAGAATATATTGCTTCCATCTTCAGGGTGAATACTGGAATGTCGGAGTGAGTGACATTGCTCTGAAGATGAAATGTTGGTAACCGTCTTCAATATGACATGACATGACAGCTTGTAAGGCCACTAGAAATATCTTTGATAAGATCAATAATTATCATATTGAGAATCATGTAAATGTGGGTCCTGAAACTCTCTTCCTTTATTCCAGGATCTGAAAGATGAATTTGTTGTTGGTGATGGCCGCACATATGGAAATTATTATAACCCACCATTGCCACTGGACTATGATGTGCATGTTACCCTCGGAGTGGTGAGCAGTCTGAACAATGTCACTAAAGTGACATATGCTCATTTGGGCCACGTGGTCCTTAACATAGGAGATAACGTACCAGGTGAGATGCAGTCGATAAAAGGAAATGTTTAAACAACTCCAAACAAAGTGTTTTAAAGTTTATATCCTGAATTGTAATCTTGTGTAATCAACTGTAGAATGTGAATGTGTGAACCAAGAGTTTACTGTGAAATGCATTAATTTTACAGTTGACCAAGAAGTCTTCTTAAAAGCTTCAAAAATTTATAGAACATTTTTGCACATTTCCAAATAAGAGTGTGCTGTGTTCTGCCATTTTAAACTTCTGTTGTTCCATAAGATGTTACCAAATAAAAACAATGTTGGAAAAAGAAAGTGATGTATTGTGTCCACTCATTATGACGTTAGTGTGAAATGTTTTGTGTTTAAGCCTACAAATGTTAGAATTTAACACATTTGATTTGAAATTAGATAATCTTTGAGCAAGGTCTTTAATGCAAAAAGCTTGTTACAGGGTACGATGCGAATAATGCTTAATTGCTGTTCTTACAGTGGCAGATGTTGGAGGTTCTGGGTTGGTTATTGGACTGTCTGTAGCCATCGGTGTGTTTGGATTTATACTCCTGCTGTCAGTGGTTGCTTATTGTATGCTTCGCAGGCATCTGGGTAGGCGCAGGCTAAATTCTGATCACCAGGAACTCTCTCTGCAGGGACCTATGATTGAAGTAGTAAGTCAGTGGCATAAAAGAGTTGCATCCCAGTCTGACGAAATTTACTATTTGTAATTCTAATTACCATCCCTGTTTTCAGGAACCAAATGGTTATATTCATAATGGTTTCATACCTGAAGAAGAGGACGAAAGAGTGAATCACTACGAAAACTTGAAACGTCAAGTGTGGAACATACCTCGTAACTTTCTGGATGTAAAATCAGATGTATTAGGGCAGGGACAGTATGGCAATGTAATGAGAGGAACTGTTCAACAAAGAGGGTTTCCCATCCCTGTTGCCATTCACACAATTGCAGATGGGGATTTACCACCCGATAAGAAGAGATCAATGTTGCGAGACCTTGGTGTCTTGATACGGCTTGGCACGCACGAAAATATAGCAAGTCTTGTGGGAACATGTGAAAATCCAGACACGTTGTTTGTTGTGGTTGAACATCATCCTGCCAGCTTGAAAGATGTACTTGTAGAAAGTCGTTGCTTGGAACGTTCCATCGCGCCATACTCCGTCCAAGTGTCAGTATCAGATGTAGGTCGTTCCAAGCAACGAATATGCTCCCTCAGTGAGAGGCAGATTTTAGAAGCAGCTGTTGGCATTGCACGAGCAATGGACTACTTAACTTCCAAGAAAATTATCCACACGAAACTAGCGGCTAGGAATGTGTTAATGGTAGATGGTGTAGTGCCAAAAGTTACAGGCTGTGGAATTGCACGTTATAATAAGTGTCGAGAGGTGAGGCATCATACTCTTCTTGTTTATGTATTTCTTCAAGAGATTAATTAAACCACTTTTTACACATAATACTTACATTTCTTTCAGAAACCTGACTACACGAGATGGACGGCACAGGAAATATTCCGAGGCAGGCCACATGTGAACAAGAGTGATGTGTGGTCTTTTGCTTGCGTTCTGTGGGAGATTAGTGCACTTGGTGAGTTGTGAAAGAGTATAGTTGCTCACTCATCTTTTAAAATGGGCATAATGTGAATGCATTTTACTAGATTTTTGGATTTTATTGTATTTTATATGAGCGCACATTCACAGTTAGCTAAACTTGTGACTCTTTGTATTTTTGTTTGTTTGTGAGAATACAATTTGTATTTAGGAATATCTGCCTTTAGGTGGGACACCATATGCCGATGTTGCCACAAGTGATGTGGGCAGCAGAGTTATGCGAGGACATCGTCTTCCTCAGTTGCAGTGTGTTGATGATGATCTCTATCAGCTGATGCTGCAGTGTTGGCAGCTGGACCTGGATGAGAGGCCCACATTCCGAGAAATTACACACATATTAGAGAATATGTTGGATGATAGCATGGTAAGGGTCACTTGTAGGATGTTTTCCATAAAAGAGGTACAGTTATCAAATGGACAAAAAAAAATGATGTTCGATATTTGGCTTATCTTGCAAATTAATTGAGATAAATTGGCTCGGGTGTCTGAGACCAAAAGTTTGATAGTGATACGTTGCTTTGCCACAAAAATGTTCAATTAAGTTTCTGCTTTCAGATTCATTTGAACTTCGAAATGTATGCTGCTGGCTTCCATTATGAACAGTACATACCTGAATTAGAGCAGGTTCAAACTTAGATCAGCCGCTGCAGGCAGATCAAGGAGGTGAAGCATTGTTTATTTTTTTAAATATATGTGTATTTGTTTTGTATTTTTATGAAAAAAGATACTTATAGTTCAGCATTTCTGAACCTTTCTTAGTCTGCGTATCCCTTGGTCTCAGAGTGGGGCTTCATGTCCCCCTATGCAATGGAGACTTAATTTTTATCTCAAAGTAAGTATAATCATGTTTTATAAAATGACTTTCAAGGTCCTCTTGAAAATGTATGAAACGTATCATATGCTACTTGGGGTGCACATAGGCTTACATCTGGTTCAGAATTGCTGATTTTGTTGCGAGATATTAACACTGTATGCCTGTTCATGTTAACCGGGGTAAGAGGTGTAACAAGATTATGACATAAGGATATGCAAGAACTTAATTTCAGATCAAATGCACTTATTACCTGATATAGCACACAACTTAAGAACAAGATGCTGTACTTTTGTTTAGGCTGACAAGAAAAGTATTCTCATGCCATTTGAACATTCGTTGCCCAAAGTGTTTAACAGTATTAATATTAAAAATTACAAAATACTTTTGGTATGAGCTTTCCATTCCTCACGATAATTTACTATAAATTTATTAATACTCTTCAGACCTTTTGACAGTTGTCTTTATATTATTTTGTCTTCTAGTCTTATTATGAAACATGCACATTTCCCTTTCTGTATGTATACTTCTAGGTGATATTTTAAATTCTCAGCTGAAACTTAACTTGCATATCCTTGCAGTGCAGTATTCCTAGTCTTATAATTCAATATGGAGATTATGAAGTGCAGCATTTTATATGTTATATTCAAAGATGTTGAAGAAGATACATTAATATAGATTTAATCTAAACGTAGAATTTTCAAAACTCTGAAATGCTGAGTCTTTTGAAAAATGACTTAAAAGGACATTGTATTTTAACAAAGCAGAACTTTGAAGTAGAGCCTTTGATCATGTAAATTTCTTCTCTCTTAATTTTCTTGTATGTAATGTAAACTGCCTCTTACATTTGTATGATTTGGAGTTTTAACAGCAGCTAAGTATAATAAATCATTCTTTTTCACCTTTCAACCACCTGACATGGCTGGTAGCCCTAGAAGCGTTCATTATATATCTCTTACATTTCTTAAATAATATTTATATTTACGTAGGCCATTGTTCTATCTTAAACATCAAATTTTACTCCTGTGGAATCTCAGTTTTAATTTGAATGTTTGAGCAGTGTAAGGTTCAGTGAAATATGAACTAGCATTTGGCTACTTCCATCCACATATTTGGTTAATTTTTTCTGTCAGTCACTAGTCTACTGTATGGATTATACAGAATATGTGTAAGCATGTCTTATGTCACAACAAAGGAAATTATCAAAGAGTTGTGTAAAATATTTTGATGCATGGGGCCGTAATTACAGTACAGCCAAAGTAGTGATAGCTGAACGGAGTAAATGCCATAACATATTTCAAGTGTATTTAGAGGAAAGTGCCAGTTCTACTATGTCTAAATTTGGTTAATTTTAACTTCCTTAGTTGACCTGAAATTCATACATGTGCAGAACTTCCTTTTCTTAGCAGTTGCAGGACTGTGATGCACTATACATCACTTATTTATTTTTTGTATTATAATCCTGGGGTCTCGGGTTCGATTCCCGGCGGTGCCCGAATTTATAACTTGTGTTGGGCAAGGCCGTGGTCTAGGCAACACGGAGTTTTCCTCCGGGGGCTTCCCCGGTTTCTCCGTGGCATCCCAACAATTACTCCATTCACACACAGAAGAAGGCAATGGCAAACCACTTCTGGATCATCTGCCAAGAACGTATATGAACAGGTCCCAGTCCGAGAAAAGGATGGAAGGATCCTGTTCATATGGACCTGTCGTCAGACAGAACACAAATTAAATTATTACCTGTCAGTATCATTACTCTGCTCTTTAGTTACATCTAAATATGTATTTACAGTAACAATACCTGCTTGCCATTATCACAGTACATTTTCTTTTGACATCTGCCTTCTGAGGGCTTCATACTGGATATGCTCTTATCATCTTCTGATGTTTTCATATTATAAAACACCAAATATGTATGTGACGTAGAAAATTAATTAACATCAACACTTCCAGGGTTTCTAGATGCTGGAGCAGCTTTTGGTACCACAGTAGTAACATTACTCATTGTTATCTCGTAGTTAGACATTACATATGTATTGACAGATAATCTATAGCTTTATACTGAGGAATGTTTTTGTATTATACCATATTGTTCCCATATTTTTAAATATTTTTTTATAGTTGTAGGTATTTACATTTTTCTTTTATACTAAGCGTTCAAAAAGCTACTTGTGCTTTATACTGTTGGAAACTGATTCAAATCACACACAGTTTTTGATGTTTGATGCGCCATCCCCACAATTGTGTTTTGAATTCTTGGGATTAATTTTAATTTTATGAAATTGTACAAAATGGCAAAGTACTTAAGTACTTAGTACTTCATTATCTACACTTGCCTGGGAAAGAAAACTGTCAGCTTTCAGATTATCACATTTATATTGATTTGATAATTGAGTTGTTGAATTAAAATGACTGTTCTCATGCAAGGCAGGGAACCACTTTTGTGGGGGGAGGAGTTAGCCTTTATCATATAAAAATTGGGGATTTAAACCTCAGTACTTTACAATTGCCCGCCACTCTTTATGCGACCTGCAAGCCAGTATGTCATACTGAACTGGCTTACCAAACTTAATATTACAAGTATGCAAATCAACATAAAGTTTATGGCCCAAAATCTTAGATATGAAGAATGGCTGTCTACAAGACCTTACAATCCTACAATGCAGAAGGCAGCCATCTTCATAATCACTACCATAAGAACTTCATATCCCACTTGGCTATGGTTTGCATTTTATGAAACAGTTTGGTATGTGCACTGTGATTAGTGTGCCAAAGGTACTGTGATTTTGATGCAGTTGTGTAAGTTTCATTCATATCCTGCTTTGTGCTTAATATGAAAATAAAGTACTTGATTATAATTGTGTTATTTTGCTTATGTCGACCATTGGTCTTATTACCAACATTGCAATATGTTCCATACATTAAACCACAGCACCAAATCCTCAGTCCACCATTAAAGAAAACTTAATGTACACTTCAGAGGTGCTTACAGTCTCCATCATCTCCCATTAGCATGCATGTATGTATTTGAAATAATATGCCACATAAAGCTGCATATAGATAAATTAGAACAAAACACTGAAATCCATAACCACAACACATGCCAAATGTTGGGACCTCCATGTCCAGTTCTGTAGAATGAATGTTCTCAAGAAAGGTGTAGGAAATATAGGAATAAAACCATAAAATAAATTACCAAGTCAAATTAGGGAAGTGGAGAAAATGACATTTTAAAATGTACATTTTATTCAGTAGATGAATACATGTCATGTAAATCAGAAGAGTGTATTTGAGTAGGTGCATTCTATGAATTGTATTTGTATTGTGTGGTAGTATTGATATAACTTGTGAACCATGTATTTGAAAGATGTATCCTATGTCAATTGTTTTGACAAAGTAGGATGAATAAAATTGAATTGAATCGCCCATCACTCTGATGGTGGAGGCAGTAAGCACATCTGGAAAGCTGGTAAAATTCTACCACGGTGTAATGTCCCAGATGTCATCTTCAGTCACCCTCATTATTGAGGCAATAAGCACATCTTAAATGCAGGTGAATTTCTACCAGACTACAAGGCAAACAACCCAGATGACATCTTGATACAACCATGAGAATCTGAAATCTCAACTCACTATACTTTGCATAATAATGTAATGTGGAACAGTCCTGTGCAGAAATTTACCTGACATAATAAAATATTCTATTCCGAATAGGGGTTTTCATGGTATTCGCTTGTCCCTCCAGCCTAATGCTGGAATAGTACATCAGGCTATGGCCACTTCATTCCATATCCTTTCCAATTCATTATCCTGTCTTTATCACTGATGTCATAAAGACTGGGTCACTAACCATAAATGGGACTCCAGATATTATTCTACAGCCCTTTATCCTGCAGTATACCGAATTTGTTTAAAAACATGAAATTACGGGCACTGGGTTCACTGAAACGTGTGCAGCATATGTCCCGACATATTAATTCTTTCGTATGGAGTAATAGGTGAAGGCAATAACGATGCAAGTCTTCTAAACGCAATAAACGTATTCACAAAATTTGCACGTTACATATCCTTTGGATGGATATGTTAATTTTGGCAGGCAGTTCATTCTCAACTTCCGAGAAATGAAACGTTGATACAACTTTTTTCA
>NW_019059995.1:18757-60368 GCF_000696155.1 Zootermopsis nevadensis | reverse complement strand
GTCAGCAACAGGAATTCAAACGTATCATATGTTGTACTGTGTACAAGAAACTGAAGCTGTACAAAAAAATCGCACGGTCACAGCACAACATGTCTGTACGATCTGTCTTGAAGACTTCCGTTATATATTAAACAAACTGAAGTGTCAGTCAGTATAAACAATCTCATATGTTTCAACAGGTTTATTTCAAAATGCGGTTCGTCTGTGCTGTACCGACTTTACGGTTACCAGTTAATCTGTTCGGCATTTGAAACAAAAAAATTTCATAATTAATTTTAGTGAATGGACATTTTTTTTATTTCATTGTAGGAAGTGTTAGTTATTGAGATTGAGTATTTGATATTAAATCATGTCACATGGTGAAAGTAGACAGAAGATCGTAAAAGACATTAAAGAAATTAAGGTAGGAGAAAATACTCTGGAGCCTGAAGTAATTTTGATGGAAAATGAAGACGTCAAGGTTAGTGGACAGGAGTTGCAATTAATTGGTAAGAACATGTTGTTACTGCTATAGATTGAGAATGTCAAAGTATTCTAACCTTTATTAGCAGAATAAATTACAGGTCGCAGATGAGGAACAATTGTCGGTGATCATTCAACTGTTAATATTTAAGGATGATTTTCATAATCTTAATATGTAAAACTAATGTTACGTTTACAGTATCAATTTAGACTGATGTACAGTACTGACATCGTTCTGTGCTGAGAATTCTTCCTTTATGTGTGCATAGGAATTTAGAGAAGAATTTCCATCAGAATATATTATAATTTTGAAGCAGATATTTATTTTGACAGATTTATTATTGAAGATTTCTGTCTTCTGGGTTGTTGCCCTGTATAGTCTGGTCGATTTTTACCAACGTTTCAGAGGTCATACTGCCTCCATCATCAGGGCGATGAATGTGACAAATCTTCATACTCACCGCTGTAAGAACCTCATATCTTACAGATTTATTATTAGTATTAATTTGCCATCTCCCCACAAAAATCTGCACCATACATCAGAGAATCTTCTTACCTTAAGAAGGAGCAGAGTAGAATAGAGTAGAGAAGAGCATATTATGAAATGTTACACAGGGCATAAGACTGGGATTAATTCTTTAGAGTGACCTGAACAATGGAAAGTGGACATCATTCTAGGAATTTGGAATAATGAGAGTCTGTAGGTCATGATGAGCATGAAAATTGGATAATTAAAGTTTGATTTAGTGGTAACGAAAGAGGTCAGATGGGATGAGGGTGGTACTGAATAAACAGACAGTTATAGATTTTGCTATGGAAAAAAGAATGGTAGTTATCATATAGGGACAGGCTGTTTAGTAAGCAAGGTAATCAGATAAACGTTTAAAGAGGGTGGAGTTTGTCAGTGATTTAATGCAATGTATTGTATTAAGATGTCATTGGTATGATATTACTATTCTGAATATGTATGCCCCAGCAGAGGATAAAATTGATTGTTTCAAAAAGCTTTCATGAGGAACTAGAGCATGCACTTGGTCAGTTCTCAAAGTACAGCATCAAAATTCTGTTACACAATTTTAATGCAAAGTAGGGAGAGGACATTACCTGATTGAAAATTGGAAGTATGAGTTGATATAATATTAATGATAATTTTTTCACATCAGAATATGTAATTCTTAAGAGTAAATTATTCCCAAGACAGTATTTATAAATACTGTTGAACTTTCTCTGATAGAAGACATATTGAGTTTGATAATGTCATAACAGGTAAAGGATCTACATAATTGATGTAATATCTTGTAGACAGAATAAGGAAGAACCGTCAGAGCAGTATAAGGAATCTATTATTACTCATATTTATGAGATAGGTGATAGGATTATTGTAATTATATGAAGATTTCTGTCTTCTGGGTTGTTGCGCTGTGTAATCTGGTATTCATATTCACCTAAAACCACAGTGTTACCAATTAGATAATAACATGAGGTTAAAATATGGTTCCTCCTTTGAATTGTTAAGTTGATAATTGGTGCAAAGATGATAATCAACAGTTGACAGATATATAAATATTGAAAAATTACAGCTACTACTTGAACCTAGGACTTTCTCAGTGTGAAACAGCTATGCCAACTACTGGACTGTGAGATTGGTGTGAGGTATAGACATAATATATTTTCAAAAATATAGGAAAACTTAAATCTCTACCTCATATTTTGTCCACCTTCTGAAACTTATCATCTTACTTTAAAAAGAAAAGTCATATTTAGTTATGATGTGTTTAGGTTGAACCAGATGAATACATGAGTTCCATTCACAGTCCACACTCCTTTGAAAGTGCTGCTGGTCAGGAAGGATTTGAGTTTGTTATGGTGAAAAATGAACCACAAGATGACTCATTCTGTGAACAGGATTTTAGTATACCAGATGGGCAAATTTCAACAAGGTAAATAGAGCGATGTGCCGCATAATATATGTAAATTGTGGTGACTAACTTGTGTGCTATATCTAATGTATAACCATTGTTTTATTAGTGTGTTTTTTGATGTATATGTATAACATACAGGACAAGTCATCTGTTTACTTAAACTATACTGAAATAAAGAAATTATTTATTTATTATAATAATCTTATGAGATCAGAAAAATTACATTTCACTGACCACTGTGTCTCTGATCATTTGAAGACTTCTTTAAGTAGGTCCCTAATATCTCGTAGACATGGATGTTTGGAAAAAGTGACTGACCGCATCTCAGAAACATTGTTAGTTAATGATGGGTGAAAAGGCTTCAGAATATAGGCATATGAAGCCTCCTCAGTGGATTTATTTTGTCCATTTCTCACAATTAAATTACTTTACTTAACTTAAAGCACTCACAAAAAAGAAAAAGTACAAATATTACAATTTATGTTATTGATTCTACTGGTGTGCCAAATGCAGTAGGATCCAGAAAATGAAAATGTTATGCATTGGTTGATTTAGCATGAATGGGCTAAATATTATATTTTTATTTTTTGCCACCACTTTCAGATTGCAAAAAACCTCACAATGAAACTGTATTTCAGCTATGAAGAATTGAATGATCTTCATGATGGCTCTGCTGCTGGTTGTAGTGGACTTTCACCAAAGAGAGGTACAAAGAATGTGGCCAATACTCAATATCCACCCGGTAGTAAACAGACTTTTCATGTGTGTGGGGAGTGTGGTAGAATTTTCAAGAAGCCCAGCAAATTGAAATCACATTTTCTGGTACATACTGGAGAAAAACCTTTCAAGTGTGAAGTATGCAACAGGGGATTTAAGTCCATCTACCACCTGAAGACGCACTGCAAAATTCATACTGGAGAGAAGCCGTATGTGTGCAATATATGTGGTAAAGAATTCTCACAACCGCGTCATTTAAAGACACACATGCTTATTCATACGAGTGAGAAACCATATTCTTGTAAAGTGTGTAATAAAGATTTTGCACAACTAGGAAATCTGAACAAACATTCATTGATCCACACTGGAGAAAAGCCACATGTATGTAATGTGTGTAATAAACAGTTTTCGCGACTCGATAATTTAAAAACTCATTCCCTTATTCACACTGGGGAAAAACCACATGTTTGTGAAGTTTGTGGAAAGATGTTTCAGCATGGTAGCAATTTTTTGAAACATAAACAGATCCACACAAGAGACTAATGTTAGATTTGTATTACAATTAAAATTAACATAAGAGAAATAACCTTAAAGATTACTGAAGTGATATGAGGAGTAGTGCAGTGAACTCCTTGAAACATATGGGTATAAAGACTGGCATGTGTTGAATTAATGTTGTAAATATGTAATCATGTACATTCTTGATGATGACTGTCTTCTGGGTTGTTGCACTGTGTAGTCTGGTAGGAGCTTATCAATATTTCAGAGATTATTCATAAGACAGTTATCTTCATACTCACTGTGAGAACCTCAAATCTCTTGTGGTATATTTTTATATGCTGTCTCAATGCAAGAATATGAAAGGTGTAGTTCAACATCTAGATTGATGATATACCATGTTTTCAAAATGTGTGTAGATAATTTTAAACTATATGTACACAAATTATAGGTCTGTAATTTTATTTTTAAATGTAATAAGATAATTTTAAACTATATAAAACACTTTATATATTTGTGATTATATTTTTAATGTGACATTTTAAACAACAATTTTCAGTGAGGGAATTAATTTCAATGTAATCTGATTTTATTTAGCCACTGTATAGCTTTACAGAGAAATGTGTGAATATATGACCCAGTACCATTCTGTACAGAGGAAAATATTTTGTATGTGTCAATTAATTTATTTGCAACAATTTACTAACAGTATTAATGCTATGGTGACAAATAATATAATGTACAGTCATTGTACTGTCAGAAAAATTTAAATATTTGCACAACACCGAGTGACATAACTTGTTTGTTATTATGTGAATGATATTTCACCCCAATTTTTACGTACATCATCTTTCAGTTTTATAAACACCTCGTTTTGGATCAGCATCAGATGCTGAGAAAACATGTTCCTATAAAAAGAAGATAAATTTAAAAGAAGTGCCTTTCATGAATGTCAAATTCATAAATTACAAGTAAATAAAATCCAAAATAATACGTACCATTTTTCATTTTCCTTTCTTGGCAGCATTACAATGTATAACGATGTGCATTTTCAAGGTCTCATCTCCGATTGTCACTCAATATGGCCTTGTAATCTGAGAAGGGCCTTTCAACATCACATGATGTCACCGGAGCATATTTGAAGAGGGTTAAATCATTGCTGTTTAGAGCTGGTTCATCTTCTCCCAGTGTGGCTTCATTTTCGCTTATTTTGCACATTGTCGCGTAACCTTCATTTTACACAGCACTGTATTGAGTTTCCATTTCACAGCATCACCTATTTTGCCTCTTGCTCGCCTTATCTCGCACTCTACACCCTTGAACTTTCATATAGATCTGCGCCAACTGCCTCTAGGCGAGAAATTGTAGTTGCTATACCTCCATAGTTAGATTTTATATAAGCCAGACTTCCTGACAAACTACTGGAAAATAGTTCTTTAACAGTTTTGATATAAAATGCCTCACTGCTGTCAAAACTGCTAACAATTTCTTCAATAACTGAATAATTTTTGCAGTAGTACTCAGCAGCATTGGGCCAGGTACCACATCAAGTGAGTTACATGTAAGAATTTTATACCCAAAATATAACCAAAATAAGCATTTAACTACAAATATGACCAAAACATTAAAATGACCTAGATATGCATTTATATGTGAAATAAATAGTCTAATTGTGATAAGAATAACCCAATTAGTGTTTAATTTCAGTTTAGAATTAAAATAGAAGCCTGAATAAAAATATGACATCAAACATCTGAACCCTACTCATTCTGTTCAGAACATTATGATAACCACTTCAAGAAAAAATATATATTGCCCCACCCACCATATTTTCTTTAGTAATTATGGTCTTTCCAATAACTGCACTCCCTGTAGACCCATCTTTCTTCTTTTCACATTCAAATATTATGAGTTATACCATGTGAGGATCATATAGATGTATAATATTTATATGTGTTTTCTGTAGTGATAATAGATGGAACATATTTGGTGAGTCTACAAATTTGATATTAAGTAACTCCTGTTCGCCAGTGCAGTGGCCACGCGGTCTGAGGCATGGCCCTCGTGCGCTTGACCGCTGCGACTGTGGGTTTGGGTCCCACTCAAGGCATGGATGTTTGTCCGCGTCTCCTCTTCCACATGGTGGGTAAAGACTGGCCATGGAAGGCAAGGTGAAACCACTGTGGAACTTTCGCAAGAAAACCTGAAAGGGGTCATGACGGTCAAGCTGACCATGAGACAAAAAACAACAACTCCTGTTCAATAATGATAACACTAGTTACTGTATGTGGTTGTTAACCAACATTGTCCAATTGATATTAACAAAATCTTAACCTTTCTGCATTCTGTAGGAGTGTATATAAGTCATATGTACTCATACCCAAGGAGAACCTTGTGATTCAGTTTAAAAGTTAGACCTTGTAGGTCAGGTGACTTTTGTTATATGTGCCTTCACTATCCAGTTTTATTTCAGTATGATGAAGATCATCAGTATCCTATCCACAGCCACAGTAGATGCTACTGCACAGACCCACTGAGTTTTGTGCACACTTTCACCAACTTCCTCCACCATTTTGATTTTGGGGACTACAAGTTAGGCATCTCATGGTGTATTATGTGTGAAAGTTTCCTTGTCTATAAGATGCATTTTTTGATAATACAGTAGAAATTATTGAACACAGTACTACAGGAAATGACAGAAAATCATGATTCATAATAGGGAATATGATAGAAGACTTCTGAGGTAAGGATGATTAAAAGTTGCTTTTATAAGGCAAGAAAGGAAGAGCATTTAATGATAAAATTATTCTTTACATTATATCTAATATCTGTGTTGTGTGTTAGAAGATATGTTTTTATTTGCTAATGTATATACCAGTTTGAATTACAATAGATGGACTTAGTATTATAATGAAGTTACAGTTGTGCAATGTGCTTCTGATAAGCTTAAAACCTATTTCAATATGTAAAGTCTTGAACTCTATAAATACCACAACTTGCCACTATAACCATCACATCTTTAATGCATAAGGAAGTGTCCATTCAGAATAGAACAATCAATGGACTTTCCTCGTATATGTAAGCGTGAACAGTGAATTTTTGAAGCACATGAAATATGTTTCTCTCCATGAGTTTCCATATGCTTGTTTAAATTTCCTTGATGTGAAAACTCTTTACCACACATTTCACATGAATGAGGTTTTTGGGCTGAATGAATGAACAAGTGTTTCTTGAGATTCCCTCTTAGGGTGAAACACCTGCCACACAATTCACATGAGTATGGCTTCTCTCCACTATGTGTAGTAGTATGTTTCTGCAAGTTTCCTTGTTGGCTGAATGCTTTCCCACAAATGTGACAGGAGTAAGGCTTCTGTCCAGTATGAATAATGATGTGTTTCTTTAGGTTGCCTTGCAATGAAAAGGATTTTCCACAGATACGGCATACATAAGGTTTCTCCCCTGTATGTGTCACAGCATGTTTGTTTAAATTACCTTGAAGCGTGAAACCTTTGTCACACACTGAACATAAGTACAGTTTCTGTGGTGATGTTACAGCACTGCACATTATGGCAAAATGTAAGCCATAAACCTGGAATGAAAAAATTGAAAATGTACTTTTGTTGAAGTTTACTGTTTTCTGGATTGTAGTGCTGTGTAGTCTGGTAGTTTAAGAATGTTTAAGGGGTCCTCGTTGCTTCATCATCACGGCAAAGAGTAAGCTGTAGGCAAAAGGCAAGTTGGGGCTTATCACAGCTTAGCCAGAAGGAGGGAGGGGGAAGAAGACATGAAAGAAAATGATAAGTTAAAGGAAACAGCCTTCTGTTATTGCCCTGATGATGGGGGTAGACAGTACTTCTGAAACATTAATGTCAGATAACCTACAAGGTGTAAGAGCTCAGAAGAAAACTTATAAATACTTCTTGCTACTGAATGCAAGCACATAATGAAATTTGTAAATCACTATGTTATGCTAATTTAAAGTCTGATTAATATGTAACAAAAAATAACACATAAAGCAAATAAGTGAATGCTGCTTTGAGTACCTATTCAACTGAAAATGTGATATTTTATAATGAAGTGGTCATAATGATAAGTTTCACAGTTCTCCTGAAAAAATTTAAACGAGACATAATATGAGGGAATAACTGGAAACTGATGAACACTAGCTTTTTCTATATTTTAAATGCTAATTTTATTATTGCCCTGCTAGTCACATTAATGTACTGTAAGTTACAAGAATGAATCGTGGCAGGGTAATGTCTCCTCAACATTCCCACATTATAAATTCCAAGCTAACAGATGTGCATAAAATATGGTATACTTTATATTTATTAAAATATTGCCAATTAAATTTTTTATCCTGGTCAAAGAAAGCTCCAAATTGTATACTTGTTAAATCGAACTTATGAAACTGTTCAGATCCGTTGTTCCAACAGAAATGGGTATAATGTTGGGAATACAATAAATGGGCATCAAAACTGCGTACAGAAATGTGAAATCTTAAGAGAACGTATTCCGAGCCGTCTTTCCACACTTGATAGACCTCAAAGTTGGTCACACATCATCTCCTGCACAGTTCTGTTAAACTTCAGTCACTGTCTAAAATAATAATTAACCTGATTTCACAAATAAAGAAACATGCTCGTGCAATATAGATGAAATGTCTGATTTCAAGAAGGCGTTAATAAATTTTATGAACCTTGTTTATTTCTCACGAAACGGAACGAGTTTTATTTCTAAATGTGTATTGCATTTAGGAAGCCGTGATATAAATATCCGAATGTGGCCGTGATTGTCTCCTGATGAGTGTGATATAGTAGGTTGTCTATGTTTTTCAGTACCGTTGAAAGTTGTGAGAGTTGTAGTGGTAATATGCAACACTTCTTTGTACAGGTTTGTTTGTGAGATTGTGGAATTTTAGTTTAAAAATATAATATTATCAGGCTTTTGATTCTCGGTATCTCCTCAGTTTTATTTTGTACGACTAGGTTGTTCTCCGTGTTTAGTTTTCAAGTGATACTGGGTTGGTGCAAAGCAAGTCCTCGAGATTATGCATATCAGTCAATCTGGTTACGAAATGGGAGCAGTTATGCATATAATTCGTTTATAAATGCACTATTTTAAAAATCGAGAGAAAGATGTACAAAAATTTGCTATCTAGCTCATCCGTAATTTGAATAATTTGATGTGGGGATGACTAGCATTTAATGTAAAACTTGAAAAGTGTCAAAGGGGCTGTAGCACAGTGAAGTGGAGAGACGTTTTGTAGAACTCATGCAAGTAACTAAGTTTATTGTGTGATCAGATTTGCAATATCATTGTCATTATTTTCAAGAACATGTGCGTTTTTGACCCAATTAGTGAATAGAACAATTAATTTACATTTCATTATCCTTCATAGCACACACCAAAGATGTGGAGCATGTCATAATATCCACACACACACACACTTAGTACAAATATAAACATAGTTTTTATAGATATTTATATGAATCTTCTTCTTCTATGACTCTTCGGTCCATGGCCTCCTCAATATTTACAATATTTAAGAATTTTCAATTAAAGCAAATTATACAGAGTAGGGGTGAGATAGAAGAAAATCTTCCAATGCTGGCTTTCTACTTTAAATGTTTAATGCTGTCTGGAAGAGTATTTCTTATCCTCACATAATAATGACCTTTCTGTTAGCTATTGAGGCGAATATTCAGAACATGGGGGTCATGGTCATGCTTTGTGCTAATACCATGTATGTCAGAACTTTTGAATGTTGCCCATGATGAACAACACAAAGGAGAATAAGAATTCACCTGCAAGGGGAGTATATTAAATTTCTTCAATAGTTTCCTGCAGGAGACTTTTTTAACACCTGTGTTTATTCCAATGATTACTTTTGGATGTTAAGATTTCTTTTTTGCTTTATGTTCTATTTTCTCAGAAGATAACTCCATGTTCATACATTTACTTGGTGAGTAGATCAACATACAAATATTGGTTATGTATAGATACATGATGATATATAAATAAACAAAGTAAACAAATTTTAAAGAATCTATTTTTGTGACTGGGAAGGAAGGAGGAAGATATGAAATGATAATATTAACTACATCATTATCCTAACAAAATAATACCAATACATAGCAATAAAATGTAACATTAGTAAGTTATCAATAGATGAAAAGGTTATAGCACTAATAACAGTGATAATGCGAGTGCTTATCATTGGGGGTACAGATATGTATCTTAAAGTATGATCTTCACAAGGTATAAAGTCTCAAGTACAATTTTGGGCACAGATCATATTTCACATTGTTCTGAGTAACTTAAAATATAAGGTAAAATTGAAGATTAACTCAACAGTGTTTTTAAATTTAAAAGTTTTGCAGTTGTATTACTGGAGGAGGTTTTTAGTTTATAATTAAAATATTAATACAAAGTCATGGTTCTGTATGCAGATTACATTACAATAAAAAAGTATATTATAGTATAGGTCTTCTTAAGAATTTAGAGATGCAGGGTATAGGTTTTCACAGCAAAAATAAATATAAGAATTGACAATCAAAATTGCTAAACTGCATAAATTACAATCAGTGTAAAACCAATTCTGAATAACTCAGACAGTTGGAGTATCCAAATTAAAATATTTATTTCCCTGAAAACAAAATGATAAAGAATGAGCTATATATACAACATTTAGGGGAATGTAACTTACTATAAATATTGGCATTTGCTATACTGTATTCCACAATACTGTCAATAAAAGACACTGGTTTTTATCTTGCAGCTTCTCTAAATCCAAAGATACAATATGTGTTGAAAACAGTGCAGTAATAATGTGACTGAAATATTGTAGACCTACTAATTTATGGAAAAATTTCTCTCATAAAGGTTAATTTATTGTATAAACTTGGACATATCTCTGTAGGTATAAACAAATGAACTGTGAAACTTCTTAGGATACAGAAGAATTACTTATGGATTCATTGAACAATCAGCATATATTTCTGCAATATGATAGAACCTAAGTGAATTGTACTGTGTGAAGGTTTTGTACTTCCTACTCCACCTTAAGTAAGAGCAAGGATATCATACTATAGTAGAGGATGATTTCTTTAGTGTGCTAAAAATGTACCTGTATCACTGCCAATTTCATAGGCCATCTGTTTTTGGAATTTCTCATTCGTTAACATTTTATGTCCAATCTTAATCAACAAAGACAGTGTTAAATTGCAACCCCTTTGTGTATTGTTCGTAAGTGTTTACCCAAATGACATTTCACTGTAAAAGCTCTGCCACAATGAGCACAACTATATGGTTTTTCTCCTGTGTGAATCCTGCTGTGTATCACTAGATCCCCTCGACGCATAAATGCCTTCTTACATGAGGGACATTTGTGTCTTTTTTCACCAATATGAATTGAAACATGCTTATTTAAAGCACTCTTGTCTTTAAATGCACTCACACATACATGGCACTTGAATGGTTTCTCACCAGTATGAATTCTCACATGAATTTTCAAGTCTTGTTGTGTTATGAAACATTTCTGACAGACAGTGCACCTGTAAGGACGTTCCCCAGTGTGACCTTTAAAGTGTCGTGTAAGATGGCTTTTCAACCTGAAGGACTTTTTGCATACAAGACAGTTATGTGGTTTCTCTCCAGTATGGGTTCTGAAATGGTCCACTAGTAGTTGATATGAGCGGAACAGCTTCTTACAAACAGTACACTGATGGCCATCTCCAGCATGTAACCGTATGTGTTTGGCAAGATCTTGCTTTCGTTTGAATTGTTTTTTGCACATGTGGCACTGTAGAGTTTCTTCTGTGTGAACTGATGTAATATGTCGTTTGAGATACACTTTCTTTTCAAAATGTTTTCTACACTGCACACACTGATGAGGCCGGTCCATGTCATGCTCCTTTGTGTGTCGGTTTAAAGAATCTTTATCCATGAATGTTTTGCTACAAATGAAGCAAATGTAGTGGTTGATTAAGCCATTATTGATACCTACATATTGCTCTGTATCTTCCTGAGGCATGTTACTTCTAATGTATCGTGAAGGTATTTCAAAAGATTGTGTAGAAGACCCACCTTTCTCTTGTACACTGTAATAAATAAAGTTAAAGTAAGTTCCTTTTTTTATATATTAAACATGATGCACAGGAAGTTACTGTATTGAAATCAGACATTTATGCATCCAAGAAAGTACCAATAATATGTATGCATATCCTTTTCTTAAGAACAGACATATAGTATTGATATTTTTTATAAATTAATATGGATTTTTATATTTCCAAAATCTGCATAATTACATAATTAGCATTCAACACTTGACACATTCCTTTTCACATACCATCAAATGTTTACAAATGCAAACACATACTTTCAGTACAACTGGACAATATATCAGGTCACAACTCAAGAGAAACTGGATTAGATTGCTTCGTGAATAAAAGGCATAAGTATGCTTATTATGTAGTGGTAATGTTCATGTTGAAATCTCTGAGAGGTCACTCTGCATAACTATTCTTAAAGGTTAATGTTTTACACATGTAAAGTACCTGAAGACACAAACACACTACTGAAGAAGGTAAAATACATATAGAGTGGTGTCCAGAATCTTCTGAACTCCCTTTGGCGTTACAAAAGGAATTATGGTGATTATGCATACTTCCGTGAGCAGGATGGTGCTAATCTCATCTGCTTTACTTCAGTGTGAACTTATGTGCATTAAGAGTGAGAATGTGTTGAGTGTCATTTACAAATTCTGATTTTTAATGGGCTAACAATTGTGAAAAGATCATGAGTTTGTGTCTGAATGACCTGACCTTCCTTTTAAGCAGGAAAATCCTTCATCTCCATGCCTGAAATGGCCAAGCAGGATCACTTGGATGTCATGAGCATACTGATCATATTTTCTGATACCAACAGAATTGTTCACCATGGATTTGTCCTACAGGGTTAAACTGTGAAGAAGCACCTCCTAGAAAGGTGTTCTAGTGAACCTATGGCATGTGGTGTTAACAACAATTAATGAGTTTTATGCCATATGAAAGGAGTTGCCTACCATGAAAAGACTATGTGAAGTCCTTGGGTTTTATGTGGAAAAAGACAGAAGATCCTAACTTAAAATTCTTATTGAAAAAATAACACAAGCTAGGAAGGAAAAGGATACAGTATTCAGTCAGATGTTATTATGAAAAACAGATCTTTTATGTCTGAGACATATAACCAAGAAGTCATAGAGCAATGAATCTAAAGAATGACTTCATGTTCCCATAGTTAGTCTCCCTCCTCAATCAGTGGTTATGGACATTCACCATATCACAACAAGAAAGTTGGCAGGAAGTAAAGAAGAAAAAAAGTTTTGAATAACTAGGTGCAGATCCATGGTATTCCTTTCTTTTCAAATATATTTAAGCCACAATTATATAGAACAAGTTTAACATAATGCACCAAGTGCTTTTACTTCCACCGTACCATCCAGATTTAAAGAAATGGAAATGATATGATCAATAGTAAAAGAGCTGCCCCAAGTAATGGAAATTTGTAAGGATAAAATTACTGATGTCACAAGGTGAAACTAATGAAAAGGAAATGCATGCAAACATAGTGCATATCAGATAATATGACATAGATTTCATCATTTCATTGGAGAGTGACAGCGATAGTAAAAGTGACAGTGACTCCTAACGATTTGAATACCCTGCTTTTTACTTTGGTTATCATATTTAGTTTTGTTTATTTTATATTCATAAATGGTGTTTTATAGTGTCCTGTGTGTAGTATTCCATTATAAATTTACTTAATACAGATTATCAGTTTAATATCTATAACTGTTATTAGAACAGTGATAAGAATACAGTCTTTAATAATACACAGCCTGGTCCAATAATACTAACTTAAAGGTTTACCAGCTTTATTTTTTCTTTCCTTTTTTATTTATTGCTTTGTACCTACAAATTGTTGGGAGGGGTTCTGCATAGACTGCTTTGCCCTGGATCCTGCACCATCTACGTACAGTTCCGGGTATAACCGAGAGCTCAGTGAGCTCCAAGATAACCTTTTGGTTCATGCCGATTACTATAACTCTCAACTCTTAGTTTCTTACTGTAACTGGGAATCTCACTGACAGAACCTTTTACAGCCCCATATAACCTTTTAAAATTTTATTTCAGCAATTTGATTCATGATTACATCTGATTTTACCATGTTTGCATTGTACAATGTCAGTTGCATATCTACACATCCAAGTAAATGACATTTATTTACCTTCTGAATTCACCATTATTTGTTTCACCATCAGTGCTGCATTCTTTGTGTGTAGTTATAAACTCACACTTTTCTCCACTCAGAAAATGATCATCATATTCTGTATCGGTGGCATCAACCTATGGAAATCACATATTTAAATAATCAACGTAATACTTTATTTTTTATGACATTCCCAAACCAAGCTTCTGCATAGGTTTCTAAAAAGATATAATACAGTTATTAATAAATTAATCTGTTATTGAAACACGATGAACATTATGAATATAATTCATAGCAATTAGACCTGCAGGCAACTGCCCTTCAAGAGTAATGTTATTTACTATAATGACTAATACATAGCATACACTCAATCGTGAACATTCTGCAATTAGTGGAACAATTATTCTTGGATAGTGACAGACTGAGAGCTATTGTTTTTGTGGGATTGACCCCTTCATTGGGCGTGGCAGTCATGGGTGATGTTCTCCACATGTAATCATCCTTTCATTGACATCAACAGTGATACACAGTGATTATGACATTAGTAAGAGGGAAAGGAAATATTTGTAACTCTTTGATGCCAAAGCCCATGTAGATAATATATAAGAATTCAGTCTGTACCTGAAAGAAAACAATGTTTCTCCATTACAAAGACCAGTTTCCACTGCGCATGAAATTCATAAGTACAAAATGCAGACTTACCACGAGGTCTTCAAATGTTAATAGTAACAAAAGATCTCAGAAGAACATACGAAGCCTATTTTCCCTCAAGTACTTCCAGTTGTATTAAGAGGCCAAGAGGAAGTTTGGCATTTAACAAATATTCAACAATTTTTATCATAGATACTTTCAGGATCCCACACTGAATGACATTTATGTTGCTTCCACCTGCAACACTCAGTGCCATCATTATGGTACTACTGATAATAGGATATATAAAACTATGAAGGTAAAGATCCCATGAAGAGAATGACATTCATTCCAAGTATCATCAAACTCAATTATTTTATCCATATTCTCAATACCACACAATGAAGGCATTACATGACATGGAAGACAAACATCACATTTGTAATCTTGATGTTGGAGTGAAGTAACGAACATACTTCACCCTCAGGTTGGTTTGCCAGGAAACAAAACCCAGAAACCATAAGATGGTAGCTGAGTGGGAGGACCCAGAACCATTATAGTAATGTCAAAAAATGTTTCCACATAAATTGAAACACACTTTACATGCAGCAAAATGTTATTTTTAATTACATACCTGCTCTTGTTTCACTGTTAGAATGACAACAGGTTCTAGAAGATGTTCATGTTCTTCAGAATCCTCCATTATTCATACTTCAGGCATTACAGCACTTGTTTTAGTGTCAATAAATTTATTCCTGATAAAAAAGATGAATTACTTAAGAATAGAAAGCACTGATCACTTAAAATAGTGGCCCTTGAATTGCAGTACTGTAAAGGCTAACTGGGTAAATTACTTTGTTAGAGAAACTCATTCAACAATAAATACACTGAGTGACAAGAGACCAAACTGGATGTTAAGTTTATAAAGGGAATTCATTCACATTTTACAAAAAGTATGTGTATTAATATATGTCTTGAACATCATTCCATGATGATGGAGACAGACGGAGGCTCTGAAACAGACTTCTGTTCTCCGTTCACAGAGCTGGTCACCCAAGATGATTTTATCATGTGCATCAAGTCTGCTAGATCTCTCTGTTGTAACAAACCACTCTGGGGCCTTTTGGAATCATAGACAGATGATTAAATGTGAAATTAAAATCAAGAAGTTTATCAACATGGAAGGCATAACAACTAAGTTACATGCACGATCTAAATTGTATTGAAACACTATTTTCCATTCTGTACAAGGAAAAACAGGCTATGATGTAAACAAATATTCAGGAAGTATGGTAAATTATAGATTCATTACTCCAGCAAAGTCATGTTTTGTTACAAATTTAATTATACGTAATTTACCCGTTATACTCTCCAAGGAATGCTAACCGAAACATATTGTGAAGGATAAGAGGGGGAACCTATTAAAGCAGAGCGAGAAATTGACTGTAACTCAGACATAAACAATTCCATTTTATAACCTTTTTTGAGTTAACAGAATCTTTCACTTTCTGCACGACCGATTGTTCTTTAATGTACATATATATTTTATATTACACTTCACTGTAAAAATCTGTCTAAGTTTGTTTCAACTGTAATTCATTCATTAACAAATGTTTCTAACCGAACATGTATTACATGTATAGGGTCAAGTTTAAAGATCTATCAGAACATAACCTCTGCCGGCTCGAAAGTCGCGAATTTTAGCCCGTGTTCTACGATCGAAGAGGCGTAGTACAATATAGGATAGAATGGTTGCAGTGTAGTCTGGAAAGTAATAATTAATGCTGTATAATAAAACGATTTCAATGTTACAGTTGTTCCGGGTGTCTTCTGGCGAATCAGGATGCTGCACACCCCCAGATCAAAATTAATTTGGGCAAAACTGATTGTATTATGTAGAAGATTGTCTAGTTCCCACTATTCTTGTGGTGCATGGAGATTCACGTGGGTATGTCTGTTCACATTCCATTGAATGGCTTATTCAACTGCAGCGCTCCTGCGTAAGTTGGAAAGACGCGTGTTTTATGCTTTATCATATTGTGGTACTTCATGGAAAGTGATTATTTTTCACTTATGCGATAGTTGAATTTTGTAATTGTTGGTTGTTGTGTTACCGATGGTTTAGTTTATTTATTGACTGGAACCTCAGCCTGACGGTTCTTCACGTCACACAAGTCGGAGGCAAGGAAGAATTACAGTGTTATACAGAGTTGTGTGGTGGGAACTGATATTTTAATGGTTTATCCTGTATTGAAAAGGTTGCATATTCAGTGTAGTTTTTTTACTGCTGTATTAAAATGAATGATTAATTTGTCTTTCCATTTAAAACAATTAAAAAGGTGGATTCTTTAATGGATTATTTTAAGATTATAGTTTTGTTGAAGACCCTTTCTTAGCCTCTAAACTATGGACTGAATTCTCTTTACTCTAGATGAGCCAAGTTTCTGCCAGGGATTGTCCACAACTTAGAACCTAGGGTATGAAAATGTGGTTGGCTCAGGACTCTTGGACGTATTACAGTGCAGTGAAGTGATTGATGATTGTGGAGCAGTGACAAAATGATTAGCAGGAATAAATTGAACAATACAAAGAGAAACTCGCTTTAGTTTCACTTCATCCAGCACAAGTCACTTGAAGTCTCCTTTGGTTAAATCCAGGTGAGAAGATAACATCTAGTCACTTAAGCTGTGGCATGGCCTATATTAGGTGGTAAAGGGAGAGTCTCCACATATTTTCTCATGATGCTCTGAAAATATCCTTTTCCATATAACAGGCTGAACCTAATCCACGTCTTCACTTGTAAGATTTGAGGTTCTTATTGTAGAGAGGGTGATGTTCCTGTGGGCTTTGATGCTGTGTACACTTGCAGGTAGATACTGGTGTATTGGAGTAACATACTATTTCCATCTTCAGCTATAAACATGGAGACTGTGTGTTTCTATGAAATATTAGCATCTACCTATGAGTCTACACTCTGTCAAAACTTGGAACAGTACTCTTGCTACCACTCCAGTAGTTTTGAGTGTACTTTATCTGAATTATTGGTTCCTTATGTCTGTTTTATGTTTTTGCAGTTTCTTTAACAGCACTGTCAGTTGGCATTGAATGATGTGATAAATAGTGAATAGTTAATTAGGAAATATGTGAAAAGAGTGGGCATTGTCTAATTTAGGTGGTATCTTAGCATTTGCTTGCTTGGAGACTGAGCAGACTTACAAAAACTGCCATGATAGCCATTCTCTGAGCTAAGATTCGAAGCTGCAACCAATCAAATATGAAGCTGGAATGTAAACCATTTCACTGTCTGGTCCTTAAATAATTTTGCACTAAATTATTTACATTTAAACATAAATGGAATTTTGTGCTATTGTATACTTTGAAAAGAAAGTAATACAATTTATAAATGTTAGTGCAGTTGTGTTTGCAAGCAACAATTAGATTAGCAAGTTTTTAAATCTTCTATTTTACAGTATTTAACTGATGCAGTTGTGAAGGTGTCAGAAAATATATAATGCAGGTCTGAAGATATATCTAAATAGAAGGTATATATAACACCATTTTGACTACTACAGTCATCTGTCATGTGAAATGCCTTAGTATATAATAAAGCATTTCTGAAAGTTTGATTTGATATATTTTCATAGTTATGGATCTAAAGGAATGAATTTTGAATTTTCACATACAATAAAATGAACTGAAATGACATGTGAAAATGAGATTTTAATGTGACTTTGATCGGACATACATTGTTATGAACTGATACAACAGTGGGATGCTTTTTATTTGCTTTCAGTATCAGTTGCAAAAGTGCTGTAACTGTAGTCAGTACCCACTGCACTTTCCATAAAGAGAATCACAATGACAGCAAATTAAGTGTGGTCTAGTATACCATGTAGATATTAGCTTATATCAGACATTATACACTTATAATCAGTAGAATTAACTTGAGTCATATTTATATAGCAAAATTCAACATTCTCATGAAACAAATCCAAATATAATCAGTTCATTTACTATGAAAAATTGGTGGCTTAATTACTTCGCTGCACTGGTCGTGGTTTGCAAGCATCACACTCATAAAACTTAACTCCTTTGTGCACCTGAAGGTGTCGCTTCAGGTTTCCTTTCCTTGAGAAGGCCATATTGCATACAGGACACTGGAAAGGCTTTTCTCCTGTGTGCATTGAGGCATGAGTCTTAAGGTGTGCCTTTTGTGTGAATGCTTTATTGCACACAGAGCACGTGTAACGTTTCTCTCCAGAGTGCACAACTACGTGCCTATTAAGGGAACTCATGTATCGGAATGCCTTGCCACAAGTTGTGCATTTACATGGCTTGTTGGAAACCACAGAGACATCTTGGGACTCTAGAAAATGAGGCATGTTAAATTTCTTCATGCAGTCAGAGCAATGACGTGGCACCTCTGTTGCTGGGATTCCGTGGTTTAAAAATATCTTGTCACACATGAGGCACTTGGAAAGTCGTTGCGGTGATGAAGATACAGATGCACAATTTTTCTCATCACTGTTAGAAGAGAGATGTATGCCTCGTGATGGTAACATATTGCTTGATTCTTGTATTACATGGCCTGCATTCACATCTAAAGTGTAAGTCTGGGGTGATGAAGAATCACCAGTAAGGGTCACATCTTTGTCCTTTATTAAAAACAGCTGTAAAAGCAGAAGCATCTTCAGTGGATTATTACATGTGCTTATAAGTCAGAGACCTTGTAGGTGCTCATCCATAGCATAAATCACAGCAATGAAAATCCTATTCTGTCCTGTTGAAATCTAACAATTCATATTTAAGGATTACAAGGGGAGGAAACAGAACGTTGGTAACCACCTACTAGATCCCATGATATCACAACCCAGAAGACCACAATTTTTAATTTTATCTCATTTACAAAACCTTTGGGTGCCACATAATTTTAAGAAGCCAGCTTATTCCCAGAGGATTACATTTGTGTTGCTCTACATTAAACCAACGTGGCAATTCCACGATACCTGAACTATATGAACATTAATTTAATTTGATGCAGTTATTTAAAAGTATATTCTGTTCTAACTAGATGAACAAACATTAATTTCTCAAGAAGGGCTCTGCTCAGTGGAATATCTGTTGCGGACATTTAATATAATAATAAATTATTTTGCTTGTATACCTTGTGACATTTTATAATAGTATGAACTGTGTTACAATATGTGGATTGATTTGAAAACTTGATAATACCAGGTAACTGTTTAAACGTATGTGTATTTTTCTCCTTCATATGATAGCATGTGTAGTAATTACAAATAATTACTTTTTTTCTGTTGTTTATTGTTAATTATTGTACTTCATGAGGGTTCTGACCCATAATTTTAAAATGTTAATTTGGAAGCAGTAAACTGTGAAATAATGTCAGTGTTATCTCCAACATATGAAATAAAGGAGAATCTTATTTGAAATTTCCAGGGCAATACTGATGAAGTTTAACTTCACATAACTGCTATAGAGAAAATGGTGCAATATTCATAATACATTTTGGAATTCTCTTCTAATACAGTAGCATTTTATGACTGGCACAAACATTTTTATCAGGTTTTTATAACATCTATCATTGTTAAATATTTAGTCTGTATGAAGGACCACAGTATGGCAATTCTCTCGTGCTGAAATATAGCAACTTGGAAAACACTCTCTACATGATATAACCAGTCATATTTATATCTTTTGTTACATGTTTAAACTTGTTCTGTGTAAATCTTTATGGCTTTATACCATAGCTTGTGATACACTCAGAAGATATATAATTTTACCTTATGAAAGTAGATCTTTATATGATAAAAATATGCCTCTATTCACAAATTTGTAATTCTAGATATGGACTAACTGCAGTATGTAAATTATCCTGAAAACTTTGTGCATACCAAAACTATAAATTGCTAGATCATTGTTTCCAAGTTCATTCTCAGTCTCTGTTTATAACAGCTGTCACAAATTTAGATCAGATCCTGCCTCAGCAAAAATAATTGTATCATCATAGAACTGAAAATAACAAATAATTATACATACCTGTATGAATTTAATTTCTTGGAAATTAACAGCCATCTGTAAATCACAGCATCATTAGTTCATAATAATAACAAAAAACAACTGTCCCCTTCATGTACTGTCCATTCTTACTCACTCTTCTAGCAAACATCACTGTTTTCACCTTCATAGTATTATAACATGCAATTTCTTCCTGTAATAAATAATAAATATATATATGTATAATGAGACTGAACTCTTTATGGTATCTGTCGTACCACTGCAACTATATATATGACTTTATGCTATCTTTGTTTGATATTTTCTTTCCTTAACATGCTGTTGTATTGGATAGTTTGGTAGTTTCCTATATTTTTAGGTTATGAAAGTCAAACTACTTTCAAATATAAATTCAATACATTTGTATTTGCCTTTTTAAATTATTTCAGGAGATGATGCAAATATACCTATCAGAAATATTCCAAAAGTGCCATTCACTTTGAAAGCAGAGCAAAACTAATCTAACCATCAACTCAAATTTAGGTTAAATGAAGAGAGGTTGTGACAGCCTTAATATAATTATGTAAATACCAGAGTTGCATTTAGAAATCGTGTTTTGCTAGCAGTCTTACATGTTAGTACACAATTTCATACAGAAAGACATGGTACTATCCATAATGAGACCACAAACTCCATCAATTTATTATTTACAAAGCCATATTCATGCTTTCAAATCCATTTCATATTTATTTTTGTAATGAAAGCTGAATTATTGTTTGACACGACTAAGAGATACCTACAAATGTCAAAAGCCTTCGTTTTCCTGCGAGTATCAAAGCAGCAAGCTCTCGCCTAAAGACGACTGCTTGTACAATTATCCGATTCCGTGATTCCCACATGGTCAACCAATCATGTGTGGATTTTGACAGGCTGTGCCACCGGTGTGTATAGAAAACTAATGAAGTATAATGTACAATAAACATGATTGAAACGTGTTGTACGTACACGAATTTTGGACAGAAATTCGACCTCAGTTTACACCGATATTCGTCATGGCGTATATTGAGCTAATTCCTGGATCCTACAACATTTTACATTGCACACCTTCATGGTTACAAACACTGATTCAGGTCATCTGTTCATGCTTCTTTTCTAGCATCAACAATGTACCCTGAGTCATTACGCCATCCAATTCTTCTTCTGAAAATCGAACACGTTAATAGAAAATGTAGTTTCAGTCATTAAAACACACAGCATTTTAAGGTATCAAGTATCATTTAAAGTAATGAAAATTTGCCATGCGTCTATTCTTAAAACCGGCTTAACGCGTTATTGTAATACTACACTGAGGTATCGTGAGCTATAGACATGCGCCAGTCTGAGCAGTTTAGGTATCACGGATGTTTGGCATAAAAAACTATGAATAGGTCCGTGCTATTTTACTGTTCGTCTTTATTTGCAGTAATTTCTTTCGCTGTGAAAGAATAAGTATTTATGTAAGATTTGAGGTTTTCACAGCGGTGAGTATGAAGATTTCTGTCTTCAGGGTTGTTGCGCTATGTAGTCTGGTCGATGTTAACGAACGTTTCAGAGGTCATACTGCCTCCGTCATCAGGGCGATGAATATTCAATAATTAATTAGTTTGAAGCTATTGGTGGTACTAATTAAATATACCATTACTTTAACTTTGGGTCTCAATATATTGTCAGAAATCGTATGCAATGTTAATGGGTGGGTGATCAAAGTGTGGTAAGGCATCAAATAAGGCATTTCTAAGATGCATGAGTCGTTCTGTATACCGAATACCTGCTGAATGTAATTTTCAATAGTTTTTAGACAGAAGTTAAATACTTGATATCATGTACAGAGTAAAAGGTTGTGTAATTTGAGGGATACTGTACTGAATGAAGATGGATAAAAATGTATTTCTTTACTGAATTCATCACACTCTTTTATAGAAGTGACTTACAAAAATTGGAAAATGGGCAAATAATTGCAAATGATTGAACGTCTACTGGCCGAAGGTATGTGTGATAATTATAACTTACATGTTATTTACTTGCAGATGGTGGAGTCACTGACCTGTTTCTCATGATGTATGTTGTGACTGTCTTAGTGAACTAATATTATTAGTATCATTTGCAAAAAGTATGACTTTAGATTGAGAATTGATGGTGGGTGGTAAATTGTCAGTAGAAATGAGGAAAAGCAGAGGACCAAGTATTAAACTTTGACAAACTTCGTTTTATAATGCCCCAGTTTGAATATATGCTGGTGATTTTATTTCTACCTCTTTAACAAATCTCCCTTCCACAGATCATTTGGTCTGATTTAAAAACCATCTAGTTATCTCTGATACAACCATAAGCCAGAATGTGCCCTATTATTTTGACATGCTTTATTCTTCCTCCTCAGCTTTTTATTTGTCCTGAAATCATACTGCTTTTACTTTTTTATGTACTATTCTTTTCATTTGTTGTAACCATCATTCATTATTCTGGTGTCTTCTTCCTTTGGTATGTTATCATTAAACTGTTTGTCTTTTGGTCCAAAGTAGAAAATTATGACATCAAGCTTGAGGTATTAATAGAAAAGAAATAACTGTGTTTCTTTTTTCCCCAGTTTACAAGAAGTTTCATCTGTCAGCCAGACAGATATGTTTTCCTCACCAGGCTCATCAATTAAATCACCTAATTTCCAGAGTTTTCAGTTTCAGTTATCTGGTAGATACAAATTCTCTCCGATTCTGTGTAGAACTATACCTGTCTGTCAGTCACCAGGGACAGTTGCTGTGAAAGAGAAACCATATAGCTGTGGTATATGTCACAAAATGTTTGTGCAGCTTAGTAGCTTGAAATCACATTTACTGAATCACAAAGGACAGAAGCAACATGTGTGTGCTGTGTGTGGGAAATGCTTTGCAGTGCTGGGAAATCTGAAGACACATTCATTGATTCATACTGGTGAGAAGCCACATAAATGTGGTGTGTGCAATAAAGGATTTACTGTTCGCAGCAATTTGAAAGCACATGAACTTATTCATACTGGACAAAAACCACATGTGTGTAGGGATTGTGGTAAAGCTTTCTGTGCCCTCAGTAATCTTAAGACTCATGAGCGAATACATACAGGTGAGAAACCATATGTATGCGGTACATGTGGCAAAGGATTTACTGCACACAGCAATTTAAAAACGCATGAGTACATTCATACTGGAGAAAAGCCGCATGTTTGTCACGTATGTGGCAAGGCCTTTGCAGTGTATGGAAATTTGAAGATCCATAAACACCTACATACAGATCATAAACCGTTTGAATGTGGATTTTGTGGTAAAGGATTCACCCGCCGGGATATCCTCAACCAACATGCGCTGGTGCATAATGATAAAAGGGCTGAAAGTGAAGCTTTAGCTTTAGCACTTGTCTCAACAAAGCCAGTACTTATTACTAGCAATGCTGGGCAAAGTTAATTGTAAGAAATATTTATATTACTATATATTCTGTATCATTGTTCATTTTAAGTGACATTTCAGGACATGCTAGGAAATTCTTGGAATTGTCTTCTTTATATATCTGGATAATACTTTGTAGCCACCTCAGACTTCATATCTGATGGAGATCATTCATTTGATGTATCAAAGTAAATATGTAAGTTAATTAAACATAGTTATGGTAAACAAAGACTTGAATTCTGTTAACCAAGTTATGAAAAAATGAGGTACCTGCGGCAAAGGATTTACAGCTGTATGCTGATGTGAAGGCAGGGTCTGTGGTAAGTTGGATACTGGCTAAGAAAATAAAATTTTACATATAGTGGGACAGCTTTGCTTTTTAGGTAGCAGGCACATGTCTAATCACAAGTGAAGCTCCGTGTTTATATTGATGGTCAAAAACTATAAATAATATATAGAATGATTGTATGTGGAATTTGTTACGTTTTCGATATTATTTATAATGTGTTAAAGGTAAAGTAAAGCTGTCCCTCTGCGCCATGTAGGCGCTTGGGGGGAGAGGAATTATAGCTCCTACTCATTCTTAACCTTAGCACTAGATAGGGGTGAGTGGTCATCATCACGTCCCAGCCGCGCTTTGCCCCGGGAAAGGTACCCGGTACTCAATGGATAGAAGGCTGGGTGGGTTGCACTAGATAGGGGTGAGTGGTCATCATCACGTCCCAGCCGCGCTTTGCCCCGGGAAAGGTACTCGGTACGCAATGGATAGAAGGCTGGGTGGGTCTCACAGCCGGTCTGGACGCAGAGTCTAGAGGAAAAATCCTCTGCCCCTGTCTGGGATCGAACCCTGGTCGTCCGGTCTGTAGCCAGTCACTATACTGAGCTACGCCATTATAATGTGTCTAATTATCTAAACATAGTGCACTCTAATCTATAGAACCGTGATTGCGGTCCTGTGGTTTAAAAAACGTTTGCACAGCCCTGATGCAGAATATCCCCGTTTGAAGTGCTCGTGTTTATATTTATTTCGTTTGATTTATTGTCCCACTTTGTAACTAGGCGTTGCAGGGCCTAACGGGAACTGTATAAAAACATTACTGTTCTATTTTAAGATCCTCCGATATCCTTCATGTCTGGTGATAAACAGTAACTAAGAAGTCAAGAGACCCAACTGCACAGAGAGACTGCTACTGCATAGAAGATACAAATCGCCATTTTTCATGTGTACGCACTGTTCGATATGTTCAAGTGCAGTATGGAGTACCGGAACACGTTTGAGTATTTATCGATTCGGAATTTGAAAAGGATGTAAAATGTCGCGGAAACAGATTTATGTTTACTTACTTAACTAGTTTGAAAATAAATATAACTTCGCGAAAGAAGTAAACTGAAGCAACATTGCCTGACTCAAGGATCCTGCCACCACATATCTTCTAATAACGCCTGTAGGACTGGTGATTATTACAAATTTGTGGTTACAAAGTTATTGCACACGCCATATCGAGTATTCTGAACTGATTATATGTTCAAGCAGCAAGAAACACTTTTACAGTTTCAGTGAAGACTGATATTTTGAATTGTTCTTTCTTCATCTGCATCGGAATTTTAATCATCGAAAGATGTTTAATTCATATCGGTAGGTTATAACGTACATTTACGCCCATAATGTTGTATTACGTATCACCTCACCTACTAAGTGATTTAGTGATGTATGATACACTACCATGCATGGAATTTGGAGGATACATATTACGAATTTGACATGTAACTATCACTAGAAATTATGCATTGAGTTTAGAACAAAGACGTTTATTAAATTCTGTTTCCCTATTCTGTTTTAAGAATCATGTGCCCATAATATTATACCAAGGTAATCTAATGGACATACCGTCAACATACTTGCAGCAACAAAAGTCTAGAATTATTTGGTTTCTGTTTACGTAAGTTTTCACATCCCAGGATTATTTCTGAAATTTAATGTATCACATATTGTATTCTTAACATATCTTGTTTGAAATGGACCTGTCTTTTCTCTACAGAAGTTGTGTGATGCCTTATGAAGAAGAAATTATTAAGGCAGACGAGTTGGGGAAAGATGATTGTATACTGGAACCAGAAGTAATTGTGACAGTCAAAGAAGAGGTTAAAGTGAGTGGTGAACATCCTGAATTTATCCCACATGTTATATAAATAATTACTAATGAAAGCATATGAATGTTTATCATTTTTGAATTTATTTATTTTAGTTCAATTGATAGCTAGATTGATACAGTGCAGTAAATGAATCTAAAACCCAAGTATGTATGGAGATTCTAGTTCTGCTCCTCACTTTGGGAATAATATATAACCCCCCTCTGCTAAGCCACATATCCTCTCTTCTGGTGGTTGTTACTTTTCAGTAATAATTGTAAATTTAATGCAGTTGACAGAGGACAGTATATTAACATGTCAAGCAAAGCTGTTCACATATTTTGTTCATTGTTTCACGCTAGTGTGTGTCTGTGGTACAACAATGAAACTAAATTGAAAATATTGATCATCAAAAAGTTCATATCAGTATTGCAGGTATCACAGGATTTTAGTTGTACCTGGAACTACAAATTGCAAAAATATGCATATTAGTTTCACCACGTCTGTTCATCTGTCTGTCCACTGGTAACTTGAAAACTACTGAACAAATTTTCTTGAAATTTTGTACTGAGGAACACATTGCAGTTATGGGTAAAATCAGACAACAGTATTGGTCACTTTGCACGAAAACTGACTAGCATGTATGATGACTGACTTCAATCTCGTTCCCAGGGTTATTGGTCATTATATGCAGTTTCAATATCACTAGTCCCATGTTTCTCATTGGTCTTTGGTCCAAGATAATTGTTCCTGATCTCAAGGTCATGTTTTAGGTCCATGCTTATTGGCTGTAGACTGTAGGCAGTTAATTCGAGAAGATTTGTCATTGGCCATAGATGCAAATGCCATCAGTCGAAGGTCATTTGACCTGGGCCCAAATTCATCAGTCTATCATTGGTCTGAAGTTATTGGAATGAGGTACATACTCTCATTGGCCCCAGAGATGTGGTGGTCTTCCCAGGTCCTTATTCATTGTACCAAAATAAAATAAGATGAGTTTTATTTGATTTTGGAGTGTTTCTGTTCTGTTAAGCTTGAGAATAGTAAAATAATATTAATATGAGTATAAGTCTAGGTAGCATTTATATTTTTTGACCTAAGGAAGAAGTAGTTGGGGACCAGGGCATGTCGCATAAAGACGAATGTTGTAATTTTTGAATTACATATTTGCTCAAAAGACATAACATAGTTAGAAGTTTATATCTTAAACCTCACCGTTATTTCTGTCTGTTATTGAAAGGACACAATACTACAAGCCACATGTTAAAATCCTAAATGACTGTAGGTTCTTTGTTGCATGTAGACAAGTAAACTCACAATCCAAACCATTCCAGAAAGCTGTTTAAAAACATTCAAGACAGTTTATGTGAAACCATAATTATATGTTGGATATTTTTACAGGATGGGGAAGACAGTGGTAATTCTGTCATTGCAGCCCAACACGACTGTGCCATATCTTCTAATGAGAACTTCGAGTTTGTGGTGGTGAAAGATGAACCACAGGATGTTTCTTGTGGGGAGGATGATGGTCTCAGCATTGAAGTAACAGAGAGGTAGGTTTAAATTTTCTTTGTACTTCATGTATGTGGATAGCCTGCTTGATGAATGTCTTCCTCATATTTGGTGATGTAAATTGTCAGAAGACTTCTCCATCCTCGTCTTATTACAGTATAAAATTTAACAGACCAAAAGGACATATAAAGTACTGAGGATAAATGAAGATATGTTTTTAGTCTCTTGGCCTCAACTTCAATTTCCATATCATGTATCCTGCTTCGTATGTGGGAGGTCCCAGGTTTAAATCTTGGCCCTGAGACCGGCTATCGTCACTGGGGTGTTCCTCATTCCTTCCAAGCAAATGCCTGGATAGTGCCCTAAATTAGGACATGACTGCTTCCATCTACATCATTTCCAATTCACTGTCTCTCATTTGACTATATAGCCAGAGCTACAGATGGATGAATAAATTTAACCATTACTGTCTGTGCATTGCAACTTACATGTACCATGCATTGAACTATCAATTTAAACTTGATCATATTTCAGATTGGTCATAGATATAAGTTCCTATTAAGGACTGAGAAGTTTGTAATTGGCTGTTTATTTAGACGTACTGAGTGAAACTGAAGTGCATGGATTAAATTACAGGTTTTGCTGATGATACATGGAAATATCTTGAGTGATATTTAGAAGATGACTGTCATCTGAGATATTGTGCTGTGTAGTCTCGTATAAATTAACTGACGTTTCAGAAGTGCATACTGCATCCATCATCACCTGCAAAATGTGGTTAACTTTTGTGTTACTACATTTTTCAGAATTCCAGAACGCTGCCATCTTCATATTCATTACCATCAGAAACTGAAATCTTACTAAGTAATGTTTAATTTATTTTTACAGGAATGCATTTGGTGTTTCAGAACATGGTTTACTGCAAGGAAAGGCAAGGAATCAGGTAAGCTGAAAGTGATCAGGAACATTTTAATAGTACATCTAGATTACACACTAATTCTTATTATTTACCCAAGTAGGAACCTAGTATTGATGTTCCAAACATGATTTCATTAAGCCGTTGTTCCACACTGAGTTCAGTTTCACTGATCTTACCAATCATGATTGCTCATCCTCAAGTGTTTATTACTAACGTAGGTATATAGTACAAGTAACGAGGTACTATATAACACATATCTGTGGGTGAGGTGTTGATCACCAAAGTCAGATGTGTTTGTTTTATCCAAAGAGAAGAGAACAGTTCAGTTGTATAAGGATATAAGGACTGTCGTTTAAGATGACATGATGGTGCTAAATGTGTTCAAGAAGCATTGCAGACACTGGAGGAAGAAGAAATTTTTATATAGTTTTATTATTTGGCATCTGTTGTCTTCTTTCATTCCTACAACTGTGAAATTCATGTGTAAGGTAGCGGGTCATCTTCAGACAAGTGAAAAGCAAATGAGGAAGGAAAAACAATGAAGAAGTGTTGCAAATTATCCTCTGAGAAGGGATAGAGGAAAGATTCAGTATACAATTGTCTCCAATGTAATGAAAGTCGTGGACTTTGCTTGGAACCATATTTTGGAAACTTTATCAGTAAGTCAAAATTTTTCATTGTAACTGAATTTTTCAGCAGTATTTTGAAGGTAATGAAGAAATAACACGATAAATGCATATTCAACAACCATTGAATACTGTCTATTGTATTAAATTATTATTCATTAACAGTGAAAGTTTAACTCTGTAGCTTTATATAATTATGTAATATTCTGATTCTTCATTAATGATGTGCATATGCATTGATTGGCATCAAATATGAACCACTATTTATCAGTGCTGATGACATTTTGGAAGGTTGCTTTGAAGAAGGATAAAATATAATGGTATTATAACTACAGTCTGATAAATTATATCTCACGTAGATCTCTAAGCTGAGGATGGTTATGCACGTTGTTAAGGTAGTAATGAATGCTTTAAGTGAAAGAGTCAATAAAATGTCAAATTGAGTTCCTGTAGAGGTGTTAGAATTTTTTTCTCTCGAATGGCTTTGTGGTTCACCAGACTCTTTTCCAGTGTGTACAATGCCTCTTTCTCTAGAGAAGTGGTGGAGCATGAAGCTGGTCTTATATCTACATGTAATGCCAAATTTAGATGTATAGACACTGTCTGAATTATGTATGTTCATAGGTATAAATACTTAATAATATACTTTCATTACATGGACTGTGTTCACCTGTGTGCAGTGCTTAGACATAATGCATAACTCTATTATTTCCTTTAAAGGAAATATAATTTACTTTGTTCATTTCAGGGAGAAGTTAAACCTGATAAAACTCAATCTATTGGCCTAGGGGTTGGAGCTGACAAAATCCATGATAGGAGGTAATTATGTTTTACATTCTTGAAGTTGGATATGTTTAAATGTCACAGTGTAAGAAACTTGTAGTGATTCATTTTGCATCCCGCAGTTACTCTGTCACACAAAGCAGTACATCCCTCTGTTGTGCCATATAGTCTTACTGATAAATTCATGAAGGGAAAGAAGTCTCATGATTGACATGTTTGTAAATTTGAGAGTTACCTTATGTAATCAAAACTGTAGAATTATTCATGAGATTATATCTGATCTTTAGTTCTCTACAGCTGATGGCATCTGGTTACCCATGTAACATGTCATTGTACAGAATGGAACAGAGAAAACAAGCTTAATGAATTCTGTTATGAATGAAATAAGGCATTTACAAAATGGTCTGATCAATGTTATTTTGAACTACATTCAGTTTCTTTAACCTTTATTATCACAACATACCCTGGGATGGAACATGGAATGTTTTGTTAAATTGCTGTTACTGCAACATTGTGACATTCTAAAAGTTTAAAGATAAATTTCTCCAGTGCTTTCCATTAAGCTTCACACCGAAAAGCTATGTGGGGGATGGAGATATGGTCCACACAGTCTTAATTTCAGTACTAGATGGAGGTTAGTGGTCAGCTTCATGTCTCAGCTACTTTAACCCAAGAAAATGATTATACTCTGTCATACCAATCTGGGCTGCTGACTCATGGCATAAACATCATATCCCTCTTAAAACATAAACATTGTTCGGGGATGAAATGAAGGGAATCAAGGAGCTGCAGCAGTGACATATACAGAGTGAGTCAAAAGTATGTTTAGAAACTTTGCGTGCGTGTTCCTGGGTCAAAATACTTGAAATGTTTATTTTTGGCTCTTATAATACATATGTAACATGACTTACAAGACACTTTAAAGGATTACTGGTTGACTCTTGAATGTTTCAGACACCTTTGTTTAGTGACGGTATGAGATGGAACCATTCCTTTCATGTTCTGCACTTCTTGAAATTAGAGTCAATGAATTTGAACCCCACAAAACAAAAATTATGTCAGATTGTGAAAAACCACAATGATTTGTTTGCCAGATTTTTATAGTCCCATGACATGTCTGGTGGGAATTATAAATATATATTTAAAAAAAAACAAGAGTAGTCATTTTTTGCTATTTTAAATATTGAAGGCATTATGGACATGTAGTATTATTAAAGCAAAGATATAAACCAGCAGTTTGAAGGTTGCTGGATCCACCAGAGAGGACTGTAAGCTTGCCCATTGTTGTTGTCAGGTATGATAATGTTTGTGGATGCAGTGTTTATGAAACAATACTGCAAATGATAGTATAGCTAACTGGCTGCATCTTTGATGCGACTTTACAGATCAGAAAAGATGGCATCATGATTTGCAGAACAGCTAGTTCTCTTGTAATGAGAATGACAACTTGCCTAGGAAAAGGTGGTGTCCACTTGAGCAACTATTGTAATAAGTTACATAAACATTATAAAACAGTTCACAGTAAAACAGGATTTGGTTGATAGGAGTTGATTCACAATGCAGTTGATGCAGTTGAGGTCCTTCTATTTTATTTTATTTTTACAGGCATTGAATGTATTCTAGAGGTTTACTTCTGTGTGGAGAAGTATATTTTTCCACCATGATTTCCCTGCAGTTGTTTTTATCTGAAGTTCTCAATAATATCAAGTGAATATATGTCTCATTTTATGTTAATGGCCAAGAATGAATATTTCAGATCATAATGGAATCAGCACTACTAATTTTACAAAAGGAACTTAATGTTATGCTTGCATTATAATGCATATTTTAAATGCTGTTCCAGTCAGCAGATTGCACCTCCTACAGTTCAGGAACCACTGGCTGGCCCTTCAACCAGTGGAGTTGAGAAGGTCATTTCACAAAATGACATCAAGCCTATTGGAATGCAAAAGTCAAGCAGTATTAGACTTCAAAGAACAATTGGCAAATTTATATGCAAACACTGTGGAAATATATTTGAGACATTTGTAGAATTTGAACTTCATGTCAAAACACACTTCAGTGAAAAACCATTTACTTGTCCATGTGGCAGAAGTTACATGCACAAAGGACATCTCAAGGAACATATGTTGACTCACACTGACCGAAAACCACACATGTGCACACAATGTGGTAAAAGTTTTGCACATAAAGGTGACCTAACTATTCACATGAGAATTCATACTGGTGAAAAACCCTATTCGTGTACAGAGTGTGGAAAAAGTTTCGTTCAAGGCGGACAGTTGAAAATGCATATGAGAACACACACAGGTGAGAAACCATATAGTTGTTCTGTTTGTGGTAAAAGTTTCGTACAAAAGCACAATATGCTAGATCATATGTTCCTACATACGGGAGAGAAACCATATAGTTGTACATTGTGTGGTAGAAGTTTTGTTCAAGGTTGTCATTTGAAAGATCATATGAAAACTCACAGTGGGGAGAAGCCTCATTCATGTAGCTTTTGTGGAAAAAGTTTCTTGCAGAATAGTGATTTAAGAGTTCATGTTAGAGGTCATACAGGTGAGAAACCATTCAGCTGTAGTCAATGTGGGAAGAATTTTGCTCGCAGTGGAGTTCTGAAGAGACATATGTTAACTCATACTGGAGAAAAACCATACAAGTGCTCTCTCTGTGGTAAACAGTACACTCAAAGTAGCAAACTTAAGCGCCACATGATGATACTACATAATAAGGAGATTGTTCCTGAGACCACAAAAGTTCTTCTTTTGCCGAATTCTTGCAACAGAGAAGAAATACACCAAGATGATAATAATGAAGAGAGCAGAGTCCCTGATAAGAGAGAGGGTATAGGTCCTGAAAAAATAACTAAGGAATGTATATTACCTCATTGATATTTCTGTATATTCAGCAACTTGAAAAGAGAAATTTAAAGTAATTGAATGTTGATGGCCCATTTCCTAGGATGTGTGCCTTGAATCTTGTTCTCATTCCATGTGACTTCTTTGTGTCAGTATTCGGTAAAGGATGAGTGTGTGTGTATACTTTTTAAACTTTTTATACTGAAATTATATTTTCATATTTGTAAATTCATTTTTTGTGCCATGTATACATTGCCTCCAAATCTGCACCTTGGGCACTATTTAAAATAATTTAGTATTTATTTTGCCATTTTTAATTCCCTATATATAATTAAATGGACTGCTGTGGACAGCTGTAGACCATTGAATTAGGACTGGAAGTTGTGTTTGTGAGATCATTACTATTGTCAGGAGTGAATCTGCTGGAGTAAGTGTTGAACTTACTGTGTGAAATGTTTGGTGAATTCACGTTATCTGTCACCAAGCACATGGGAACATTATGACAGAACTTTGAAGGGGTGTGCCAGTATGTAGTTGACCAGTGTGCTTTCAGTAGCTTAATTTATTTTCAAGATTTCAGAAAGCCACTTCCTTTACTTATACCAATATAAGAACCTCAAATTCTGCATCATTTGATTTCATTCATAGCTTATATTGAGTGAAAAGAGAAAGAAATGTGAGCAAACTATTTTTAGTGAGTAAATTTAGCTTATGACTCAAAACTAAAGAATCTAGACTGTAGAAATGTCTATTTATTTGAAATTACCATTATGCATTGTTAACATTCATTCTTTTATTACAACCCTGAAGCTTGATTTTTTAATTAAAATGTAAAGTCAAGGCATATTATTAATATTTGGTATCAAGAGGCTCCCAGAATGTAGTTTGTGAGGTAGGGTATAACTCATGTAGGCCATTGAAATAATTAGTTAATGCAGTTCCCCTAACCCAAATTATTATATGTTATGGACGCAAATGTTTCTGTTTACAACAGGGGTGGCCAACCCGCGGCCCGCCTTGAACATTTAACTTTGATTTTAAAATAATATTCTTGCGAATATATGACAGATATTGCCTGTTTTATTCATTATTATTATATTATCTATGTTTACATGTAAGAATAATAGTAAACACAATAATAATAACTCATTATGTTTCAATTTTTCACTCCAAAAAAATGTCTATAGTGTATCTAAATCTAATATGGGGATATATAATTTTATATGTGGCCCGCGGAGTTATGATGCATTTCCAAAGTGGCCCGAAAGATCATTTGGGTTGGCCACCCCTGGTTTACAATATTTCATGCCATCACATAAGAGTTAATCAAAGCCAAAATATTTCTCGTTTAGACATCTTATCTTAGATTTTTGTTTGAAGGTCTAATTTTATATAGTACTGTCTGTTAAGCTTGTAGGATAAAAAATTCTAACCTGGTAAGCAGGTAACCATGAGTATATCTAATGGCCTTGGAAAATAAGTTTTGAGTTGCATGGCTTTCTATGCATTCTTGTGACTGTGCAATGTTCAGACAAACAGATTCATTCATGGCGACATCTCCCTTTCTTCATGTGTTCACTTGAATTCATCAAATTTAGAAAATGGCTTAGAATTGTGAAATGGTGGTGGTAAACCAATTAAGAAACCAGGAGAAGGAATGAAAGTGAAATTGATATTCGAGATGGATGACGAGTGTTACTCTTGAAGTCGCTGGTGCAAACCATTTAACATCTGGTTCAGCTGCCTGCAGTATGTACCTCAGTTTATATTCCTATGAAATGTATTTTTTTTTCATCTAAACACACTACAGAGAGGAAAATGAAGAAAAAGCTTAATATTCTAAGTAAGCTTTGATAGTACACCTTACTTTTGGAGTGTGTACAGTGCAATGATATTGCAGTGCTGCTGATTCTCCTGTGTACAAAGAAAATTGCTATGGATTTCAAGTACATGTATTTCCTGTTGCACAGTCAGTAGTGAAAACAATAAACTATAGGGTACTAAAGTGAAATAATCTGTACCATGAACTATTGGTACACATAGACATGGTAGAATTAGCTGCAGAATATTGATCTTGTTTTATGTACAAGTGACTTATGCAAGTGCGTGAGTTTCACATTTTTGTTATCATAGAATATAAAGAACAATTATTTTTGAAGTATTGAGGTGATAACATAAAGTATTTCGTGTATTACTTTTCTCTGCATCACTAACAAAATTATAATACTGTTATGAAATAATTAAATTTTAGTGTACTCTTAATACGCATTGTAAAAATATTTAGGAAATCTTGTATGATAATTATCAGACAGGATTCCCTCAGTAATTGAATGTTATGGTTTTATGTAAGCTGTTATTCTTCTTTAGCATCTATTTACAAATATTTAAATGTCTTTCGTTGATCACCTGCTGTTGATAAAATTGTGTTTTAGCACCTGCATACCTTGATTGGTAACAGTTTTAACAACATTGTCCCAAGTTTGCTAAAAACAGTAAGTTAGATCCTATTGTGGGGACATCAGAATTGAGTTTGTTTAATTCCTGTTACAAATAAAAGATTAGTAATTTACATTCTGAATGTTTGAAGTTCTACAAAATACACACCACAAAACTAAATATCTTGTATATAAACAAGCATTACATGAAAGGGAGGATTTTTGGTGTTTTATATAAACTTCAGGCACAAAATTTGTAACTGATGAATTACTGGTGATATTGCTGTTTTTGTGCCCCTTTTAAATGACTATACTGTACTGACAAATTAATAACATCACAAAATTTGTAATAGAATGACTTTTATGCTGCACATATTTGGAAACTGCACTATTGTATTCTGTGTCCCTTGTATCTTATTATTCACTTTCTACCTCGCCTCTTGGGATTAACATTGTCAGTACTCTATACATGTGCACTTCTGAATTGAATATAACATGTGTGATATGCAGCGAGTGTTCCAGACATCATGGCTGCAAAGTGAACTTAGTCATTGTAAGTTGGTCCACTCTTATTTGCCTGATGTTCATGTTGCTTTAACTCCAGATACCATAATTGATGCTGTGTAATAGTAAGTAGATGTTTATCTAATTTTGATATTTTCTCTCAAAATGTTATGTGCGAGAAATGTGCTGGAACAGTGGGTGTTAATGCATGGTATGTGAAAAGTAATTGTGAAAGAAATGCAAGGTGAGTATTTGGCAGAAATTTTGGGAGGTTACAGTTTCACACAGAAAAGTGTTAGTAAAATTATAAGTAAATTAGGACAAATAAAGTCCTTACTGGATAGAACCACCACGGTGGTCTAGCGGTTAGAACGCTGGCCTTGTAATCCTGGGGTCTCGGGTTCGATTCCCGGCGGTGCCCGAATTTATAACTTGTGTTGGGCAAGGCCGTGGTCTAGGCAAAACGGAGTTTTCCTCCGTGGCATCCCAACAATTACTCCATTCACACACAGAAGAAGGCAATGGCAAACCACTTCTGGATCATCTGCCAAGAACGTATATGAACAGGTCCCAGTCCGAGAAAAGGATGGAAGGATCCTGTTCATATGGACCTGTCGTCAGACAGAACACTAATAATAATAATAAAGTGGATAGAAAACCAAATCAAATCACCAAGTGTTCACTGAACAGAAATTGGATTGAATTGCTGCTGGGTTTGAACTTACTTCTTAGAAATTGGCCAGCACAAAGATCAGGTTTTCAGATCATGAGGACAGACTGCCACAGAACTGATGAAAGTGGAACCACATAAGACAACAGCAATCCATGAATGCAACTAAACCACACCAACAAGAAGTTTTATAATTCATTACACCAGTATACTGATGGTATAATTGACTTTCTAATTACTTGTTTTCTGATGGCTTCTTTCTATATATATATATATGAAAATGTAGTCACAAAATAGTAGTGGACAGCAAAGCTCACACGATCCAAGACAAAAACATGCAAGGTTTCATCACATGATTCCAAAATTTATGTATGGTGTGGTGTATGTAAAAGTTGAATTATTTGTCCGATTCTGAGGACATAATTTAATTTTGAAATATACATGGAGCAGTTTCTCCATTTTTTGATTAGTTGACAGATGAAATCAATATTAATTCCACCAACAAGACCGCTCATCTCATTCAGCAAGGGCTTGCATGGACACCTTGATTTGGATGTGCTAAAAGCCTGAAATTTGTGTTTGGCCTTGACAGGAGCCAACACGGTGAGGATTTACTTGCAAAAAATTTATTTTGCACTTAGTAATAGTTCTTAAGTATCTGTAAAGTTATTAATTTTGTTGTCAGGTCATGTCTAGTGTCATTATCATTTGTCTCCTGTTATCTTTTTGCTGCATGCAGAGAAACATGTCAACAACAGAAACTTGTCTGCTTGTTCTCATTTTTATGTGAACCATTAAACAACACTGTCTTAAAATTATCTGAAATATAAACATAATCTTCCACCTACTATAAAAAGTTCTCATCATAATTATTTTGCTGTAATACTGTAGTTCCAAAAATCTGTAAATAGCTGTAATATATTTATATTTGTACTAGAAACAAGAATTGTATTTGTGCTATGACCTGTTCTACATCCTTGGCTTAGGCCTATGAAGGATATATGGAATGCAAATAAATTCTATTCTATTCAAAGCAAAGCATGCCCAAAGGGACTTGTTCAGGTCTCTACCAATGTGAAGTCTGATACTGCTCCGGAGATTGTGTTTGCTTGAAGAACACGTAAAGGCAGCGTTCTATCGGCTTGTCATGGATTTTACTCTATAAATTAAAATATGATCCACATTTGATATAATGTACATTTAAAAGTAATTTATGAGTTATGATATTGTGCTGATACGGTGGTATTTGTCTGCGATTACTCGTAGAGTATCCGCCTCGCTACCGTCTTAAACGGGTTCTAAAACTTTAGCTCATACGTGTTATGGAAACCGAATCCCTACCTGCCTTTGACGAAATGTTGCATGGAGCAAGCATTGTATTCAGAATACAGTGAAGTAATCTTGTTCAGATGTCCAGGTAGGAAGGTAAATGAAGATAAGGGATAGTGAATAATAATTACTTTCGTGTCAGTTGTCATTTTCCCGAGAAATTAGGACGTATGGAGAATCTACCCGACATGAATTCAAATCTTAATGCACTGAACAGCCAAGAGAGTTTTTTTTCCTCACAACCTATACTGCAAATCTAATCGTCTATGTAGCTTGGATTTTCACAGGCAACAACATGCCTTTTATTCAGTCAAGTCTGAAATCTTTTGGTAGTAATCTGTGGATAGTATCTTCACATGTCACTGACGTATCCATTCGTAACCCAAAACTGTTAAAATTGGTTGCAACTTTAAATACATAAACGTAATTGCAATAGTTTTAAATTACATTCAGCCTTTGCAGATAATATGAAAAAATATTGGAAACCAGTGAGGTAGCAGCCACATTCACTGCCTATCGAAAACATAATACATAATCTGAAAAGTAGTGTCGTCCAAGAATGGACAAACAAGTCACAGTGATCAAAGTGAGGCTGTTGGTTAAATACAGTAATTGTTGTTTAACCTTGTATTTTGACTGTTGCTCTTCTATGTATTTATATTTTATGGTCCGACTTCATAGGAGTATGATTATAATATAAGAATTAACATACTGTGATTGCTGTAAGTCTGTTTAAGTTGCCAGAATGTAGCTGAATCTTGATTTTCTCTGTAATTTAGTAGTCCAGGCAGCATGCCATTCTAGCCAATACTGTGGTATTTTTAAATTGATGTGATGATGCTGTGTTTGAACATTGCTGACTTGCCTATCCATTCCACCTGATTTTAAAAATAAATGCATTCACAGTAACAAATGTATTTATAAAATAAATGATTGGTGATGAAAGGACCAAAATTAATGTAACAGGAGAGCCACATTATGAATCTATTTAACAAGGTGTATATTTAAATTGATACAACTCTTAAGTGATTTTAATACATGTTTGGTGGTATTGCAGGTTGAGAGACCTCTACAGACAATCAGTTGGGCACATACATCAATTTAGAATGTTGGTATGGAATTTTTTAACATTTATCACTCAAGAGTAGTGGATTTAAAACCCCATACCATGGGGCAACTAGCCAGACTTTAACTTCAGGGTTTAATGTTTAGCAATATGCTACTGTGCTGCAGAGCAAACAGGACTGCTCATACAATGTGACACACAGGCAATAAAGGTTAAAGCCAAATGAGTTGAAATGTTCCCATTTAGTAGTTACCATGATCTCCACTTTCCAATGTTGGAGCCTCAGATAATATAGAATATTCTGATACAGTTGTCAGTGAAAGATCTATGTTAATATATTCTTAAGGATAATTTTTAACTTTAGATATAAACAGCAGCGTTTGTTGTCTTATTTTCATTCATAACAATCACAGTGATTTCTATGACATGATATAAGAATTATGGTATTAATGATGTAAAGACATCTGTCGTAAGGGTAGGGTTGCTTGTCAAGGGCTACACAGATTATGTGTGTGGAATGCATATAACCAGTTCCCAAAAAGCTGAGTGGATTTGGCAGATAGATCATCCAGTGCAATGAGAATGAATATCATTGAAGGAATTCTGTCTCTTTGTTTACAGGTTCACTGTTGTGACAATGGCAGATTACTCCATACATGAGCAACTGTTGGAGCCAGAAATAATTCTCACAGTGAAGCAAGAGGTTTGTAAGCTGTGATGTTGACCAATAGATACCACAAACATATAGGTTCTTTTAGGACACCAGATGTGAATTTTGGTACATTTTTAACATGTTACCATTTCTTAGTGTATACATTTAAAATTAGTTGTTATGTCCGTGTGCATGCATGTGCACATTTGCATTTTAATTTTAGAGGAAGCAAGACCTGGCAGCTTGGCACAGGCCCAGTACCTCTGCTATGCAAGGTGTGAAAAGTTAGGAACTCTCTGTTTCCTGGTCCGTACAATGCAGGTGGGTCATGACCAAAGACACAGAATTGGAGATTAGAGGTTGAGGTATGAACAGCAGACAAGTCCTTTTTTTGTAAGACAAGGGTATGTGATAATTTTCTGCATATACTTAAATATTTACATTCTGCAGACAATGAACCTCTGCGTCCAGACCGGCTCTGGGTCCCACTCACCCTCCTATTCAATGGGTACCAGGGTCTATTCCCAGGAGTAAAGCGCATCTGGGGCGTGATGCTGACCACTCACCCCATCTGGTGCTGAGGTTAAGAATGATTCAGAGTTATACTTCTCTCCCTCCAAGTGCCTACATGGCATATAATGGGAAAGGTTTACTTTTTAAAATGCATATCAGTCCACTGAACACTTATCAGTAGATAAAGTCATTCTCTTGTTCAAGGGAAAAATAACATTCATACAGCATATCCCAAAATCATATGGTTTGGAATAAGAGCAGTGTGACAGGACAGGTGACACTTATAATGTGCATGTGTATCTTGGTATCAGTGAGAATTTGCTGATACAGACATCACAACAGCCTGTGACACAGTGGTACAGCTTGTCCAAAAAGTGGAAGTATCAGGCCATAAATTGTATACAGAAAATAATTTCTCCTTCTGTTATGATAAAATTTTTATTGTGTATGAACAGGTATATTGTGCCGGTGCTATGAGTTTTTCATATCTACACACTGGGCAGTTTATGGGACAAAAGTGTTTTGTTTCTACACTGATATTTTACGAAATTACTTTTCCTGCTCTTTCACCATTGGACATGATCCTGAGTTAGTTCTGTCCACCTCTTATCTTCACAACCTTCCCCTCTAACATTTCTTCATGTATCCTAATAAATAATTCTAAGGGACATTTAAATTGTTTATAGATACTTGTTTGACATTTACTATTCTTTAAATATTTCATGTCATTATAGGTGGGTCTTTGCCTCACATTGCAGCTCTTCAGCCATTGGCATGAGACTGGTTGAATCACCTTGAACCCCCAGAAATATATCACACTTTAGTTTTGAAAGCAAAGCAGCAAGCATAAAAATATGCAAGATCAGTTATAATGGATCTCTGGTTTCAGTCATACATCTGAATATTGCGTACTATTATCAGAATTTCAGTGTGTCATGTAGCAAACAAGAAAGTCGGTCATATTGTAACAGTTTTTCCTCTCTACTTCAGGAAGAAGTGGATCATTGTTCAAGCTCTTCAAATTTTAGTACCATTCAGAATTACAAATATACGTTGATCAAGATGGATTCTTCAGATAAGCTTTCAGCAGGTGATGTCAGCTGTGCATCACATTTTGGAAACAAATTGAGGTTAATTAAAAAAACTTGATTCAGTTCTTTGCATTTTAATGTAGTAGCAGTATTGTGTATTTTCATCTTTTATAATTTATCACTCAATATATGAACTGCGTGAGGATTGGATGTTCTTTTGTTGATTAATGGTGTAGTATATGATGAATGTTGAAAGTAAGTACTTCTTTTATTCTTGCAGTTTAGTGTCTGCTCATGCACATGTTAAACGACATGGTGGCAGTTCTAGTGACTGCAGTTTTTTATTACAGCTTTTGTGAATATGTAGTAAAGCAGTCAGGTGAGAACCCTGGTACTTCACTTTCACTACAAAATCCCAAGATGTCAACTGTGGACAGCCAACCCAGCAACAGGCCACATGTGTGTGATGTGTGTGGAAAGGACTTTCTGCTGCGAAGCAATCTCAAGCAGCACATGTTGGTGCACACAGGCATTAAACCCCATGTATGTTCAGAATGTGGAAAGGGCTTCACACAACTCAGCAATCTCAAGACACACTCCATAGTGCACACAGGGGAAAAGCCACATGTATGT
>NW_019059995.1:3001-18735 GCF_000696155.1 Zootermopsis nevadensis | reverse complement strand
ACAATCTTAAAGCACATGAATATATACACACAGGGGCAAAAAAGAGACACATATGTGAGACTTGTGGGCAGGGATTCTACCAGCATGGAGATTTAAAAACTCACAAATTAATACACACAGGTTATAAACCTCATGTCTGTAGTGAGTGTGGAAAGGGTTTCATCAAGAGAGGTGACTTGAATATTCACATGGTAGTACATAGTAAAGAACGACCTTTTGAATGTGAAGTTTGTGGGAAGACCTTTGCTCGCAGATGGAATCTCATTAATCATGCTGTAATCCATGCAGAGAAGAAACCATATGAGTGTGGCGAGTGTGGGAAAGGGTTTAATCAACTTGCAGGCCTAAAAATACATACAATCATTCACACTGGTGAGAAACCACATGCTTGCAGAGACTGTGGCAAGAAGTTTGGTAATATAGGTGCTTTGAACAGGCATGTCATAATACATACTGGAGAGAAACCATTTTCTTGTAATCTGTGTGGGAAAACGTTTGGTTTGAAACACCAACTAACAAGACATACTGCTAAGCATATTGTTGATAAACTTGTATGAATGTCTATACCAGGACTACTCCCTATCACAAACATGATAGATTTTCCAAAATGTAGGTACCTACCTACAAGTCTACACGCCATTACAGCCAAGAAGACCAATATTGTTACCATATTTTATGGTCCAAGCTCTAAATTTTCTTGTTAAGATGTACATTTCTAGCATTCATCCTCATACATCTCATAAAAAAACTAAAAGACTTATAGTAATTCTTCCCAACCTAGGGACAATACAAAAGCAACTTTGTATTATACCCACAGTGCCAGTCAGGACTTGGTGTTGAATAAAAAATTCCATCCTTGTTGGGAACTAAACTTGAGTGATCTAATTATTATATTAACTGAGTTGTCTTGAATCATGCAATCAGTGAGTGTGGTTGACAATTCTCTGTAAGATCAGAAATCAGTCGTACTTGATGTATAATTTCTGTCAGGTGTGTTATCAACTCAGAACAAATCCAAGTGGGCTTGTCAGTATAATGATGATGCACAAAAGTTATAAATTTGTCAGATTTTTAAATTCATTAGTGTCCACCAGTGTCGTAAATTTCATTGTCATTATTATTTTGAAAATGTCTATCCATCTAATTTTAGCATTGATATCTAAAGCAACATTTTCATTAGTTTCCTATTAATCCAGTCACATATGCATTACAATTCCTCATGGAAGCTATCTTCTTCATCATTTGTTTTTCCTATTTAATACAATTTTTATTCTTAGGCCATTTAAGTTTCACTGTTATGCTAGTATCTGTGTATTAATTAGTATAACTACATGTTTAATATTCTTTGGTTGTGTAAATCACTGTTGATATTTACAGAACAGTGGAGACAGAAATGCCCTTTTTTAATGTCCTGTAAGTTTCTTTCAACATTTCTTAAAAATAAAACAGAAATACACCAAGGGCTCAAGAAGGAATTAATCTCATGGTCAGGTTCCACTTTTCTTGTAGTGAACACGTGGTTCACAGTGGTGATAAAATTAAGAGATCCTAAATGCTGTAATAATAGGATGTTAATACTTCGGATGTAACATTAACCATAATATCCTCTAATGAACTGTTGAAGGCCAGTAGCCATGACTGCAGTGCTGACTATTGTTTGTGTACAACAACACAACATTAAACATTATAAACTGATCAATAATACTGTAAAAAGTGCCATTATCCCACTTTGAAAATAATGACTCCACATATCCATTTATGAAAAACTATAATATTCAAGTAAGTCTGCCCACAGTATGACAGAAGTGCACATATTCATACATAATATCTGAGGAGCATAGTTCTAATCTGAGTATATCCTGACTGACCAGGGATCTCTACTGGGAAACTTGAGGAACTCTGCCTTGTTGACTTGTGACAGAAGCTAAGCAGTACTATACATGCAGTCGCATTTTTGCCTTCTCTGCTCCCCACCCCCAAACTTCATCCATTGTCAATACTGAATTATTCCATATCATATGCATTGTACACATTGCAACATTTATAAACTCCTGCCTTATCAATGTGGTTATGTTTTAAATTTCAACTTGTTCACAGCTTTGAACTCTGGTGTCTTACTTTCGATATAAGACCATGTTACTGATATTGACAATTATTTATTTGTGTATATATGATTGCTGGTATCAGACACCAGTTCTGAGAAGACAGTGGAAATGTTCACAGCAAAATGAGGTGTGTGGTAATGCCACTGTACTTTGAAGAATTATCCAAACTGTCCCCAGTTCATGAGGACTTGAATGCATCATAGTATCAGACCATCATCTCTTCTAAAGACCTCATGACAGTTTTCATAGAAGTAAATTGTAGTAATTCATGTCCTTTTCAGTGCATGGTAGCAAACACTTCAAGGAAAGTACTAATGGAATATAACAGAAAATTACAAATATTGTTTTAAGCAACATTTTGCTTATTTCCTTGATGAAACAAACAGTTTGGGGGCATTTTCATAATTATGGCAAAATTACCATCTCAGATTTAAGACAGCACAGTCCCTTCACTTCCGAACATGTAAGGCATCACGAAACCATCTGATAAGGAATGAAAAAGTTGATCACAACCAATAACATAAACATCATAAACAGTAACAAAATATTACACAATTTCTTCCATGTCCCCTAAATTAAACACAGTGCAATTAAATTTAGGCTATGGGGTACATAATTCAGATGGGTAATAAGAAATGTAAATATATAAAAAACAAGGTACAAAACTCCCGAGTAAGCAGAAATAAACAGCAATATTATTTAAGAAAATTAAGCTACAGTACTGCTAGCAAATGGAAGGTAGTAGTATGTCTTTTTGTAGCTTCAAGTAGCTGTTACATAAATCAACAACAGTGAAATAGCATCTCAAAAGATTCCTCATCAGTTGAGCATATTCTGTTGTAGCAGGATTAAAAAGATGTTTTATTTCAAGCCAATGTAATGTGAATAAACTAGAGATTATTAAATTTCATACTTGACAGCTTAAGGAATAATTTTCAAAGCATTTAGATTTTTGTTCAGATGGCACAATTTTTACAAACATTTCTTATAAGATCATAAAAACTTCATGATCTTACCTATCATTTCTGAAAGAATGTCAAATAAACAGATTCTTTTTGTTGATATGGATAAACATGAAAAATTAGGTGCATCAACATTTAGTATATTAAGTAAGATTTGAGGTTTTCACAACGGTGAGTATGAAGATTTCTGTCTTCTGGGTTGTTGCGCTGTGTAGTCTGGTCGATGTTAACCAACATTTCAGAGGTCATACTGCCTCCATAATTAATGTATATTACTTTATCATTAGGATCAAAGTTGACATCATGCATAGTTCAATTTTCAGGCTGCATTTGGAGACACCTTATTTTCACCTACCAATGATGTATGGTCACATGTTCATTCTGTCACTGGAAGCAAAGGTCTTTTGGCAAATATACCTAATGCCAATTTGCTATCAAACTACATTGCAAAAAGCATGAAAATGCAGAAAATTTGCAAAGCACAAAAAAGAATGGAAGAAGCATCTTACTCTGAGCAGCCAAACAGTGACACAGCCATTATATATTAAAGTTTTAAGTTAATATCTCTATTTCAGGTTCATCTGGCTTTTGTGGCATGTGAATTAGGGTGTGATGATTGAAACCTTCTAATGAAGTGAAACCTGTACCACAAACACCACATACATGAAGTTTATCTCCACTGTGCATCAATTGATGCGTTTTTAGGTTACTTAGAGCTGTGAAAGATTTTCCACAGCTCTTACACGTGTGGGGTTTTTCTCCCGTATGAGTCAATTCATGTGTTTTTAAATTTCCACGAACATTAAAACTTTTCCCGCACACGTTACATGAATACGGTTTCTCTCCTGTGTGTATAAGTTCATGTGTCTTCAGGTTTCCAACAACTGTGAAACGTTTTCCGCATACTCCACATCCGTGTGGCTTTTCACCTGTATGAATAAGTACGTGAGTTTTCAAATTACTACGCGCTGAAAAACCTTTACCACACACACCACATATGTGTGGTTTCTCCCCAGTATGTGTCATCTCATGAGTTTTTAAGTTTCCAAGAACGGTAAAGCGTTTGCCGCATACGCCACAGACGTGCGGTTTTTCTCCACTGTGTATCAATTCATGTGTCTTAAGATTACCTTGCAAAGCAAAAATTTTTCCACACACACCACAAGGATATTGCTTTTGGCCAGTGTGATTTAATAAATGTGTCTTTAGTGTACCCAAATCTTCAAATTCTCTGCCACACTCGCCACATAAGAATGGCTTCTTCTCTTGGCTTAAATACTGATGTAGATGCAAACCTGGTATGCCTGTCAAGAAAGGTGGAAGAAATCTGTTTGCAATGGTTGAGTGTAGGTCAAAAGATCTTCTAGAAGGTCCTGGTTGAGTAAACAAGTCCACATGGCCTGGTGAACACATTTCTGGAAAACTGAAAGAAAAATTTCAATATTCCTTTTATTATAAGAATTATAATTTCATTTACAGAATTGCATATTGATCCACCACACAGCACTGCATATAAACAAACTTTCAAACAGCAAAATGAATGTGTTTGTTTAGACAATGTACTGTGCAGAAAGGTAGTCTTATTACTTCATTGTTTCTTCATAATTAAATTATTTGCATGCAATAATTCAAGTACATGGCAACCTGACAATAGGATTACACCTACCAGGCAAGGAAAAAGGAAAGGGATATATTTTCCTTCAACTCACTGATGAAAATCAAGATCAAATAATTTTTAATTACATGAATTTATTTTTAGGGAAAATTAATTTTGTACAAATGCATTGAAGATAATGCTTTTAGAATGTTTTTATGTTCTGATATTAATGAATTGCTTAATTTACTTGGGATATGTGTTTTTACAGAGGATATTTAAGCCTGGTATGTCAGATTTAAATGAAGTGAGAAACAAGAAACACAGTGGGAATGGTTTTGTATAACTGAGATGTTGAACACACTAATCTCTTCCTTGCCCACATGGTATCTCCCCCTTCACCTACTAGCAATATTTGCTGTAGCACTGCTGAACAATGGACAAAAGACAAAGTGTGATAGTACCTTGTTCCTTCCAAGCTAGTTGATTTTACTGAGCATTTCTCTTCATTTGGTTCCTCCATGTAGGTGTTCAAATATTATTTCCACAACAAAGAAATTTTATTTCTATCTGTACATTGATGAACAGATTCTTAATTCAACCTGGAAGAAACATTTATCATGAAGTGCTTCTTACCTCTAATTCTGGTTTTGTACCATGTAAAGCATATATTGTGTAGAAGTTATTAAAGGAAAAATTATGCACTGATACAGTAACAGGATATATATTCACTATGTTCAGTCAGCACCTAGTAAGGCATTAATTTCTCCTAATGTAACATACAAAGGTAAAAAACTATTCAACAAACATTGTAATTTTTGTGAACATATAACAGGTTACAAGATTTTAGTTAATAGTTACAATTAGAATGTATTTATATTCCATGGATCAATAATAATATAAGCCAAGGATGTGTAACACAGGAACATATCATTTCTTACACAGGAAAAATTTTCACTGGTATTCAATGATCTCAATTATTATCCCTGCAAATATGTTATTTCTATATTATTGTCGATACTGATGAATAAATCCAGAATTTAATGTTGTATGTGATCTGAAGCAAACACTAGAATGGGCAATGTGCTGGAATTGCCAATACCTCCACTAATGCTTAATCTCTGTGAATTCTCATTGTGTTCAGGTGTACGTCGCAAGTACGTTGAAAGTCTATAGTGACCAAATCTAACCTCTTTATTAAGAAATAAACAATGAAAAGTCACACATGCGCTTATTATCAACAAAATCTAGGAGGAATGTGCCGTAGACCTCAAAGGTACATTTATAGTTCAATAACTGGTACTTACATAAGAAAAAGTAACACAATATTAGAGTCAAGCATACAAGAATTTTTTTCGTGCGGAACAAAAGTGTTATCTTGTACTTAAATATTAGAATCTGCATGGCCGTGGTAACACTAATTGTAAACTGTTCTTTACATTTTTGCAGGATGTGTTATTAAAATTCAAAGTATTTGTGGGTTTACGAACCAATCCTAAACTACGGTGTTCTTATATAGCGTATTATCAAGGAAGAATTATGAAACAATAATTTCTTTACTATTCAAATCAGGTATTATTATTACATATTACGAAGATGCCATTTCAAGAGCACTAAACTCATACCATAATTAACACTTGGTAAATACTAATTGAATGGCACCACTTTTAATATCCTAACAGTTAGACTGCAAATTAAAATTAAATATTGCCTACATCCTTCATAGTGAAATTCTAGGTTGTGGAATATGCTATTGTATATAACTATATATTTATTACGATATAGCATTGCATAAATATTTACAACATTTGACAATTTTCAATTGAAGTAAATTCTTCTGCAATGTAGGTAAGATAATCTTTCAATGTCTGACTTAAAGACTTTTTTATATCATGGTTTAAACTATTAATGCTGTCTGGAATAGCATTGAATAATTGATTGTTGCATTGTAAGCACCTTTCTGATTTCTGGTGAGGTTAGTATTCAGTTGATGGTGATCATTTTTGTGCCTTGTATTTATGCTATGTGTTTCAGAATTTGTTTGGAACTTCAACAAAAGACATTAATGTGAATAGAAATACACTCATTTTGGTAGGTTTGGAATATAAGTATCATTAAACCGAGTCAGGATTGGAGAGATGTTGTGCCTGTAGTTTAAATAATCAGGTTTTCTTTAGCCTATACAAAAGTATTAGAAAGTAATGCTTCAAACTGCAGTAAGATTCAATGTGAGAAAGTACCTAGTACAATATAATACAAATTGTAATACTTCTCACTTCTTATTGTTCATTGGAGGACACATAGTGGAGAGAAATCATATAAATGTGGAACATGTATGAAAGCATTCAGTAACAAGTATAACCTCACAGCACACCAGTCTGTCCACTCAGGAGAGAAGCCGTATATTTGTGCCAGATGTAACCGAGCTTTTACACGTAACAGTAACTTAAAGCGACATGGCCATTCTTGTGTCAAATGAAAACTTGACATTATATACTGACACTGTAATGACTGAGCAGGTTAGCACAGAAATAGCTCATCTATCCTCATTTTGGGAGATCCCATTTGAAATCTTTGCATGGCAACTGGTTTCTGACACATCAATTGATCTTTGAAAATGAAGATCTGTAACTTACTTTCCATCAGTTTGATTTTGTTTTGAACCTATACATATAATAGTTTACAAGAGTAGCATGCAGTCCTTAGAAGTACAATATTATCAGCAATTTACAGATTTATGAATAAAACAGAACATAATTCTGTATCCTAATACTTACTTTTACTTTTTATAGTCAAGCATCAAGGTGGAATAAACACATTATATTTCACTAGCTCCAGGTTAAATTTGTCAGAGTTGTTTCACTGTGATTCTTTGCTGTTTTCTTAAGAATCTTGTCATCTATGGCTATATGTATTTTGTGAATTTTGCTGTTGAAGAGCCCTCAATTCATCAATGGAAATCATTTTAATATACCTATGTAAATAACTACATGTTAGTATCCAAGCAATGGCCATGATAGTTTATGTTGCTGGCTAGCAGTTTGAGGCCTTTCTAAAAATGTGTGTTATATTGTCATAAAGGTGACCCAGATGTTCAGAAACACAGGAGCTGTTTTTATATTTAGAACACATCTTATAACATGTCTTTTTGCAATAAAGACTTCCATCTTCCTATGTTTCTGGACTCTTTGACTTGCTCTGTACAATGGATAAATGCTTTAAATGGGAGAGAAACCAGTCAAAAAAATACTAGACTGGGAAGGGTTAAGGATTGATGGATGCTGTAAGTATAATAGCAACCTTACTGGATGAAATCATACTGGCCTTCATCTGTTGCATGTCATGTACATTTCAGAATAATCAGTACAATAATTTCATCTGCATTCACATACCATACATCAATTTCATAATCATGTAGTGGGTCCTTGTATATTAGTCTCAGTTTATCTGAGCTCAAAATATATGTATGTAATACTGGGTGCGGCAGAGGAAACGCATGTTTTTTGAGTGGCTAGTACTCGGCAAGGAGGAGGGTGGGGGATTTCCGCCCCCTGCTAGTAGACAGCTTAGATGATGCAGTTTCAGCAGCCATGGCACCATGGATCCGCGAGCATGGGGTGTTTGTCGTTGAAAATTATATCAAAGGTGGTGAATCTGTAATTGTTGTTCATCTTCTGTTTCGGTGATATCCCTTTGGCCGCCTCGCTCCCCTGACCTGTCCGTATGTGACTATTTTTTGTGGGGTTACCTCAAATCAAAGGTCTACAGAAACAAACCACGCAACATCCAGGAACTGAAAGATTCCATTTGCCAGGAAATCGCTACTGTGGGAAGAACAATGCAGAATTTTGAGGAGAGGCTGCAAGAGTGCGTACAGAAGGAAGGGCGTCACTTCACGTACGTTATTTTTCGGAAGTAATTCAAAAATGTTCAACAAAAACTGCATTGTAAAACCTTTCTCTTTGTCTAATTAAAATTTTTTAACTTGAAAATCAACTGAGTTATTGTTATTTGAAAAACACGTGTTTCCTCTGCTGCACCCGGTATAATCTGACAGAAAGTGTTAAATGGACAGTTATTTGCTTTTAAATTTACCGTCTTAGGTGGAATATTTTACGTTGTATAAATCATTTTAAATGGGATATAAATACATTACTGGACTCTTATATAAAATGAGAGAATTTTTTTCCCTTCTCACATTGGCTAATTCCCAGTTGCAATGGGCTGCATAACAAAGGCTGTAAGGAAAACGTGGCCTGCAAACAGCAGGTTGCCTACCCCTGATTTAGAATAGTAAAGGCATAAATAGAACAACTTTTAAAAACCTATTAGAATTTCATAGCCAATTTTGACATCACAACTCTTTCTATCACATTCTCTCAAAACATAAACCAGGATCATAAATGCAATGACAATTCCATGGTATATAAAATAAAAATTGAATATTTTATTTTCAGTATTACTGGACAAATGTATATGTTCATATTCAAGGTCAAAATTATAGGATGGATATACCCAATATAATTTAAAGCTCTAAGTGAACAAACATGTTCATTATTAAATAATCTCAATGTCCATCAATAATGACTGGCATCCACATAATGAAACAAGGTGAACAACTTCAGTGCCTTGCAGAGTTCCGCTTCATTCTCATCCTCAATCTGTTAAGCTCCCTACGCCTTGCAGCCTGTTCTTCAGTCTCTGAAGCTCGCAATACTCTCATTCGCAATCTGCCCCTTTCCCTCCTCCGCTCGGCTTCTTCTTCTGTTTCTGTATGCCGTTTAAGTCTCATCCTTAGTTTCCCCTTTTCTCTGCGCCTTTCAGCCTGATCAAGTATTTCAGATACAGGTATTTCTCTTATTTCAGATGGAACATCTTTTATTAATAACTTGGTCTGTTCTGTAACATCACCTTGAAATGTTAAAAAATGTGAATTACATCTTTTTTCACACTGGGATAGATCATGGACACCAACTCCCATTCTGACTGAACTTTGCCCATCAAAACTCACAACAGTTTCATTTTTTGCAACAGGGCCTAAATTTTTATGTTGTTGCCGGCTATTATTAACTGCACACGTTCCTACTTCATGACTTCCCACTACAAATCCATCACACTGCATACAGTTGACTGCATCCACCATATATTCCATCTCAGATTTTTCATTACCCTTGCCTTCACTTTCAAGAGCATGGAGTTCATTCTTGTTATAAATATTGTGCTTGCAGATATTTCTGTTTAACGGAATACACTGTATGTCATAGCACAGTGACTTAACTTTATGTACTACTCCATTAACAGATTGTTCTCTTTTTAAGAAACCTTCATATGCAACCTGCTTCTCATTTTCTTGGGATCCTAGAACATCATATGATATGTTGTGCACAGGACCTTTCTCTACATGTATCCATGGAAATTTATTTCCTTCAGCACAGATATTAATGATATCAGCCCTGAGATCTGCTTTCCAAGAGTCATCAACAGTCCCTGCCATATGCATATCCTGACAATGTTCTATACTAGGCTCTATTTTTGTCTTATTATTTGGCAAGCATTCTCCATCTAGAGAAGAATCTACATGAATAGTGCTACCTCCTACAAGTCTGTGGGTTAAATGGGATTCAGAAGAACGAAGTTCTCTCATTCGGTACTTGTTACGTTCTCTGAGGCTTTGCGCTACCTGTGAATCTGAGGCACGAAGCGTTCTCATTCTGAACTTGTTACGTTCCCTAAGTCTCAGGGCAACCTCTGAATCAGAAGCTCGTAGTGCTCTCATTCTAAACCTGTTCTGTTCTCTACGTTTTTTGATCTGCTCTTCTTTCGGAGTCATGCTCTGAAAATTATCCTCTTGCTTGCACTGTATAACTTCATTTCCTTGATGTAGGATGTTTCTAGTTTCTACTGAGACCCCACATGTTTTCTGTGCAAAGAAATTCAATACAAAAACTGTTAATGTCATAGGATGTAGTCAGTGCACAAATATTATAATGTCATGCAAGTTATTTTTAAAAGAAATTAAATTATTTTGGGAAAGAATCTGCTGAAGAAATACTAGATATAACTGAACTGATTAACCATGGCTTAAATACTATGGTTATGACTTACAGGTTCATTGATCTTCCCACTCTCATCATAGCTTTGCTGCGACTGTAATGAATTCTCCTCGGGCTACCAGCTGTCAGGTGGTTTAACAGAGAAAACACCGTTTGGAGAACCATCTTTGTCCTCGTCCTCAGAGTGCTGAAATTCCTTCGTCGGTGTTTTCGCCATTAAACCACGTGACACAGCTGGTAGCCCGAGAATTCATTATAGAATAGCTTCTGATATGTACTAGTTATTGACTACTTAATGGACCTTTATGAAAGTCTGAGAGATATGATGTGTTCACAATTTTCTGAATATAAACAAGATTGAGAAGGCGAACTCTTTGGAGTACACTATAAATCCAAAGGTGTTCTTTATGTCACATCACAGGCAATGACCTCAAGCGGACAACCATGGAAATAACAAATGAGACAAAGGTATCAAAGGCGAGTGTTATCATTGTTGCAATGTGATCCAAGGTCACTATTGTAACAATGTGATGGAAGATGTGACAGACAGACATGGACAGACTCACAAGATGTTCGCTGCTGATGCTAAAGCGTAATGACTGCCTAAAAATTAAAGGGCCTTGTGTATGCTTCATATTTGTCTCAGGTCAGGGACCACTGGAGGGCTCTTGTGAACACAGTAATGAACCTATGGTTCCATAAAAGGAGGATTCATTTATTAACTGACTGACAATCAGCTTCCCAAGAAGGACTCTACTTCATGGACTTAGTTACCTCAGACTGCGCGATATTTGAGACATCACTTTCTCTTGAAGAATTCAATGTTGCTGGTGGCTCACCATTGATGAGAGGCACTTCAACAATAATGTCCTGAAATATGAATGAAGTAAAGTATCACTTTCTTTGCATATGAAAGTGCTACTCAGTAATAAATATTAATACTAATGGAATGGAATCAGTAATGGCATTAGGATACAACCTGAGAGTAGGACAGGAAGGAATGAAGGAAGGCTTAATGAGCATATTTCATAATGGGATTCAAGTCAGAGACCTTCCAAATGAAAGTTTAATGTACAAGAACATGGGGAGGAAGGAAGAATTCACGTCGGTCCCAGGATTTTAACAAAACACACTCAAGATGTAAATTAATTGCAATCTGAAGGTCTGTACTTTACAATCTCTGATGTTAACAATTCAATTAATATGAATGTAGCAATGCTACAATGAAGTGGTGCCTCATATTCATGAGGTTCCATCTCTATACTCTAACTAACAGACAGGTCAGCTTAGTACATTACTGTACATTTATAATTCCTCATTCAATCATATATCCAAATTAAAGTGTAATGACTATTGATATACAGTAATGACATCAGCCGGAGGTGACCTACCTGATGGGGATAAGCAAGTGGAACAGGTTGTAATCCTAGATGCCCTTCCTCTACTATGTTGAGCTCATGAGTAAGCATTTCACTCTTTACAGTACTAGGTGCCATTCTTTTTAATGCATTTTCTTTCCTTTCTGTCATGATCAAACCCAGTATTCCTACAAGTGAAGAAAAAGAAGAAATCTTGAAACACTGAGCTTTACTGCACAGACTTATAATCCAATAATCTCATGATGTTTGTTATAATGATGTAAGTTTATAATCAAAAAGTGAAGTGCAGTTTATTTAATTAATAAGAGCTATGGTGCCAGTCACACAAACTGTAATAACAGAAATAGCAGTAGCATTAATAATATATTTGTTTTGGAAACAACTCTATTTTACTACCGACTCTTCTTCTTCTTCTTGGTGCTACAGTTCAAAGTTGAACTACTGACTCTACCTATATTAATTATAAAAAGGTCTTACTTTCTTTAAGACACGCAGATATTAGCACTCGATTTAAACCCATTTTCTAAAGTCCATGTTAATTTTTGGGCATTAAATAGCATAGAAACAGATATTTTTGTGCTGTTCTACAGGCAACAAACATTCCTTCCCTGCACTGAATTACCAACCACACAGTTCACACATTTGGGATAACCATTCAGAACTTGAAAATGCTGCTTGTTTATGTATGAGGGAGAAAACTCACAGCAGTGAGCAGCAGCATATTTCTTTAACATCCATTTTATGTCCATTGTTTGTTGCTTGGGTGTTTCAAAGAACCCATCCAGGTTCAGAATTCTGTGTAACATTTTGTAACATGCTGTTTTTTTATGGTAAGGAGTTATCTCCCACCTACCCCTCAGCTGGAGGATGACCCCTTGTCAGGTGTCTGTGACTGCATATTCAATATATTTGCATCCACCCTCCACATGTGAAGGCCTTTTCTATCTGCACCCTGATGACATATGTCGTGGTGATGAGGGGCCACTTAACATGGGATTTCATACCATCAATACAAGTGTCAGAGGAGAAAAGAAAGACCTGTTATAGTAGCTACTTTGTTATTTAGAACCGTTTTTTTGCCTTAATTAAAAAGCAACAGAGGACCCAGAGGACGTACATTTACTTGTGTCCTTCTCATAACCTATGTACTGTCAATGAAAGATGTTACAATATTTTGATCGTTTTGAGTGTACATGGATTGAACAAATATAAACATGATGGAGAAACATAACCGTCACATTAGGAATACTATCTTGAATATGAAAGAGAGTATGTTTCAAATATCTTCATGTTCAGCGCTTAAATTAATGAAGTATTAAACCCGATTAACTACGATCAGACCGAATGACAACTACATCCACCATCATGCGCTTTTTTCTTCAGCGTCATTAATACAGAATGTGTACGAATCCATTTGCTACTGCTACTCGGCGTTATCGTTATTGCAGTATGAAACATTTGTAAACTTCATTGTTGCGTTAGTGCTTTTCGTTGTATTTTCACGTGGAATGAAAATAACCTGCTAACATAACCCATTGACGATATTTACTGAGATATCGATTGATGACATTCGACGAATAAAGCTAAAATAAATGTCATTTAAATATTACGGAAGAACATACCTTTATGTGTTTTGTGACATACTCAAGCCTCTATTTACATAAATAATTGTGCAACAATACATGCACTGTGGAACAATATTTTTGTTATCATCTACATACTGTCAATACTAGACCACTTTAATCCGTGGAGTTCCAAGTCACTGCATACTTTGTTGTCGACAGCCTCTGCTGTGTGAATTGAATTGGGTATAGGTAGAAGCGGTCGCAGCACTTGTCTATTTGTTTTATCAACCCGAGCACTCAATACTGCGGAAAATGTTGCAATGTTATAACTGTAACCCAATTGCAGGGCAAATGAAATAGTGACTATGTTTCCATTTGTATTATTTCTCAAAATACAAGTCTCTTCTCTTAAGAAAATAAGTCTGGACACTGAACTGAAATTTGAAACAGAAGTCACCTGAATACAAGTCCATCATGCTATCAGAGAGCTACACAGTCCTTGTTATCAATGTCTAAGAGTTCAAATAATTCCATCCAAATGACCTAAGTTTGACTTCCAATTCACCTCTCATATTTCATTGGGGAATTTGAAGCCATTCTTGGTTTTGCACAGAATTCTGAGATCCTACACATTTCTCAAGTCTTTCAGTGCACTTTTAAGAGCTAATTTCAGTAATCTAATAGCATGCAAAAGAAATTTGGGAAGGTAGTTAGTTGCTCAGCTAGTCAAGAAATTCACAATCTTTTATGAAACCCAAATAATCACACAAGTGGCCTCAAATTAACGCCCATCCAATTTGTGGTAGTGCAGAACATTTGTAAGATGTTAGATTTTAAACTGAGGGATTGTTATACACTGAATTCTACATTCAAGCTCGGGGACCACTGCTTGTTGGCTGTCCAAAACTGTTCATTCAGTTTATTTTCAGTTATCCTCTGTACTTGGAGTAAGTGCCAATAGACTCCATAATTCAGCTTGGCTCTCTGTACAGTAATGCTATATGGATAAGCAATGAAGCCAAAGTGATATTTTTACGTGCATAATACATTTTAACAGGATTAAATATGAAAGTATAAAATTCTGCATAATTCAAACTGAGTACTCTTTTGTTTGGATACTCTTTGGTTTTCTGATTTCAAAACAAAATTAGATTAAACTTTTAATAAAAGTTTAGGATTTTATATGTACTTAAAACTTCCAATAACAGCCACTTGAAGTCTAAGACAAAGTCTATTTATTTACATATTTCATTCCCAATCATATGTTTGTCCATTTTGACAGACAGCTTAATTTCATAGCAATATCTGAAATTACAGCCTCTACACAAATAAGTCATATATATGACAAAACTCTCTTCATTTTTTGTTCAGCACAGGATATTGAAAAAAATAGTGTGTACTAAAATACTGCAAAGTAGACATACTAGACCATGTTCCAGTACTTGCAATTAAATACTGAAACTTGATTCAAGAAACGGATAGGAAAATATACTATTTATTGTCAAATTCAAATAAATGAATCAGAGTAAAAGATCATCGTACTTAGAACAAAATTATTTTACTCAAGCTAATGACTATTATACTTTTCACACTGACTGGTAACTATCACAAGGATGGCGGTAAGTTTTTATTATATTAGTTCGCATTTTATGAATGTTTCTTCTGTATTGCGCCTTAAACAGATTCACTGCACATCTGCATACATTTGTAAGATACGAAGGCAGGAAAGGGAAAGGTCATCACTTGGTAATGTTGTTCAGAATCCCAGCCTTTGCCACTTTTTTTGCATGTACTATTGTATGTTTCATTAATTTCCAACGTTGTGCAAATCTCTTTCCACATAATTCGCATGCATGAGGCTTCTCTCCTGTGTGTACCACCATATGAACATTTAAATCACCTCTTTTAATGAACCCTTTACCACATATGCCACACACGTGAGGCTTTTGTCCTGTATGTATAAGTTTGTGAGTTTTTAGGTCCCCATGTTGGTAGAATCCCTGTCCACAAGTCTCACATATGTGTCTCTTTTTCTCCCCAGTGTGTATATATTCATGTGCTTTAAGATTGTGTAGG
>NW_019059994.1:1374659-1403334 GCF_000696155.1 Zootermopsis nevadensis | reverse complement strand
AGAGGATTTTTCCTCTAGCCTCTGCGTCCAGACCGGCTCTGGGGCCCACCCAGCCTCCTCTACAATGGGTACCGGGGTCCTTTCCCGGGGGTAAAGCCGGCCGGGGCGTGATGCTGACCACTCACCCCCATCTAGTGCCGAGGTCAAGGAAGAGAGGAGCTATACCTCCTCTCACCCCAAACGCCTACATGGCGTATAGTGGGACAAACTTTACTTTTACTTTTATAACTTTCTGCAAACCGAAAGCCACAAGCAAGAGATTACGTCGTGTTCCGAACTCAGTTGCCGTGATGAAAACTTGTCTCAAACACGCCCATTCCTAAATCGTATGTTACAATCCTATCACGAATAACCTATATCTATCTTCGAACATCATTATGCATCTGATTTACCAATTCATAATTTCCTCAGGTTTGCATGGTGGCTAACTACAATTTTCCGTCATCAAGGGCATGTCTTTAAACTTGCATTAGAGCAGTTTATTTTTAGTCTTTAACCCAGAATGCATATTTACAACAAATTATGCAATTCCAGACTGACGCCACATCATGGAGGAAGCTTGTACTGCAGGAAGCCACTGGACATCAGCTTCAAGTTGCACAGGAACTTCAGGAGTTTCTGGTGTCGGAACCGTCCTCTTCACCAGTCTCATCACGACACTCATGGAGTCCCAGCGCCAACTGGGAAACCCGGACGATTACCCAGATGACGCGACGTCCCACCTACTCGACGAGTACGACTTCATCGTGGTAGGGGCCGGTTCAGCGGGTGCTGTGGTTGCCAGTCGCCTCAGTGAGGTACCACACTGGAAGGTGCTGCTTCTGGAGGCGGGGGGAGACCCAACCCCGACGTCAGACATTCCCTCCCTGTCTTTATATTTACAGAAAACAGATATCGACTGGCAGTACCAAACCGAACCCGAGGAAGGTATGTGCCAGGGATTTAGAGATAAACGTTGCTACTGGCCAAGGGGCAAAGTTCTTGGCGGAAGCAGTGTACTGAACTACATGATTTATGTCAGAGGGATGAAGGGGGACTACGACGCGTGGTCTAAAGCTGGAAACAACGGGTGGAGCTATGAAGACGTCCTTCCGTATTTTAAGAAATCCCAAGATATGACGTCCGAGACGCTGCTCCGAAAAGATTCAAACGGGGACACATACCACGCCAGAGGAGGGCCGTTAACTTTGGAAGAATACGAGAGAACCGAATTCGGGGAAATCATTCTACAGGCAGCAAAGGAATTGGGTTATGAGAATCTTGACGACCTGAATGGTAAACATCAGCTTGGATTCGCCAATGTTTTTGGCACTTTGAGAAATGGGACAAGGTGTAGCACAGCTAAAGCCTTTTTGAGTCCAGCAAAATTCAGAGAAAACCTCCACGTTGCTAAATATGCCCACGTAACCAGAATATTGATAAATGATCAGACGAAAACAGCTCATAGTGTTGAACTAAGGGGGAAAGACGGAAAAATCTTCTCTGTAAAGTTTAGGAATGAGGTAATTTTATCAGCAGGTTCAATAAACTCTCCACAGATATTAATGTTATCCGGTATTGGACCACAGGAACATTTGAAAGAAATTGGTATACAACCTATCGTAAAGAATCTAAACGTAGGCGAAAATCTGCAGGATCACCTCATATTTACCGGGGCTATGTTCGCCACAAAAGCTAGTGAGAACTATAGACTCTCGCCCCTGCAGACTTTAGATACTTATTACAAATATCTCTCCCGGCGCAGTGGTCCTCTGTCTACACACTTCGGGGCAACAGTAACTGGGTTCATTAAAACCAGATTTGCGGCAGATGAGAGACCAGATTTACAATTCAACTTTATAGTAATTCCGGCCAATGATACAAACGCTGTAAATTTGATTTCAAGTGTCATAGGTTATTGTAACGAAACAACTAAATCTCTACAAGAAACTCTAAACCTTTATGATGTGTTTCTTATCATCCCTACACTGATTCGCCCAAAGAGTAAAGGAAGAATTCTTCTTAGGTCAGGAAATCCTCTGGAGCATCCAAAAATATTCGCTGGATATTTATCGGATCCTGAAGGAACAGATTTGGCTAGAATGTTAGAGGGCATCAAATTCGCACAACATTTAATGAATACCAAAGTCATGAAGGCCAAAGAATCAAAACAAAAGAAGTTATTTCTTGAAGCATGTGAGAATCTTGAATTTGACTCTTCAGAGTACTGGGAGTGTGCTTTAAGACAGATAGGGACAACACTCTATCACCCTGTTGGAACTTGTAAGATGGGTCCAAGTTCAGACCCAGACGCTGTCGTGGACCCAGAATTAAAGGTGTATGGAGTGAAAGGAATCAGAGTGGCCGATGCGTCCATAATGCCAAGTATAGTGAGTGGCAACACGAATGCAGCTATTATTATGATCGGTGAGAAGGCAGCGGGCATGATCAAGAAGGAGTGGCTTCATAAATAACAGACGAAGCAATCAGACCCACATAAGAATACTATTTTATATTTAATGACCCTGGTTTCATGAAAGAGGAAGAAATTATGTGGCAACTTATGTTCTCACTGCGATAATTATATGAATATGCCTGTATTCTATCTTCCTATGTGACTGATACGTACTGATCGAACGTTTAGATGAGCTTAGAGCCTCCGTCCCAAAAGACGGCCTTGTTGACAAGAATTTTATCGCCATCGACCTAAAGTCCGGGGAAAATTTAGGACAATAGTTTCATTACGACTCATGACTTTTCTTCTATTTGCTTTGCAAATAAAGGATTAGTTATTCCTTCGATCAAAATGTATCAGGATTAAAACAAACAAGCTCTGTTGACGAAGGAAAATATAAAATTAGAATAGCTATAACTTGCTGCATACCGAATGTACATCCGTGTACGAAGTTTTTGTTATATTTTAGGTTTACGCCTCGTTGTGAACATGGATAGGGTCTGGTTTGATTCATAAGACCATCTTCAACGTGCGTTTTACGTGCAATAAGCTCATAGATTGTACTTTTCATTAAAATACTGAAGAGAATCTATTTACTGTGCATATTTTGCCTTAAATTAACAAAGATGGCCCTAAGCTGTTGCCCTGTGGGGCTGGATCTCCAATTTTAAAAAAACAGCATTTGCTGATATATGCTACGGGCTTACGTAAACACGCAAGCACGCTAGTTCGTGAGTTTAATCACAGACGGGAAGCAGAATAGTGGACGGCCGACATTATTATTATCAACAAGTAGGAAGCACATTTTAAAAGTTCGAAGCAGAGCAAATAAGCTGCACATTATATTACAACGCGCTTTATAAAATATATGAAAATAATAGAGTTAGTGTTCCTAGATATGAACAGCGACGTTGTATCCTAACAGAATAAACAAAGTTTGATTAGCTCCAATGTAACAAGTCATCCAGCCAAGCTCATTTTAACAAAGGTGAAACCCACACCTTTCATCTCCCACAAGTATTCCGATCCAATTTTCTGAAATCATTATTCTGGAGCAACAGCGGCTGATGTCACTGTATGTAGTTCTAGAGAGATTTTAGAGACATTTCCCATCTAAAATCCAGGAAATTATGTATGATTTGAGGTTTTCACGGTGGTGAGTCTGAAGATAGTTGTCTTCTGGATTGTTGCACCGCGTAGTCTGGTAAGTTTACCGACGTTTGAGATGTCCTTGCTGTCTCCATCATCAGGACTATCATCGCATGATAATGGAGGCAGCAATGACCTCTTAAACGTCGGTAACCTTCTACCAGACTGCGCGGTGCAAGAACCCAGAAGACAGCCATTTTCATCCAAGAAGTTAATTGTAATTATTTTAAGGAATCACTGTTTGATGCACACTCTTTGTTCATGAAAATCCGCTATTTCGAAATCGCAGGAGGGTCGGTGTAATGCACTTCCAAAACGCCCGTAACTAAGAAACAAATGCTAATTCGATGATGCCGGCTGGCACACTGATTCACTATAAATGTAGGTCGCACCCCCTAGCGGCAGAAGCTCGTACTACATCCGGTTCGCCCTCTATTGATACAGTCTTGAAACTTTCCGATCGCACCTCGTATTGCATGCCATTTTGAAATTGTGATCTAAAGTTAAACACCCACTGAAAGATCAAAGATAGAAATTATAAAATGGAATGGATGTTTGTATGGTTATAATTCTCGGCCTTCCTTAACCACTATCAGTAAAACTTCTATCATACAGGTCAGCCCCATTAGCACGAATATTGCTTAAGATCCTTAGTACATTCCTAAATATGAATGCATGATAAGTTCAAGAAGTGAAGCCCTTAATGTAATTGAGGAAATGGAAGCAAATGACTTTGATGAGGTGAAGGTTTTTTATATGCAGCCAGAAGTAGGCATTGAAGTCGTAGGTCAATCGAATAATCGCTGGCTTCTTGCCTCGGAGACAGGTTTTTGCGCTCCAGGCAGTCTTGTTGGATTTGTAGTGGACGAATTGGCACTGGAATAGATACCTCTCCCAGTACCTCAATGTTTTCCTGTCAATATCATTCCACAGCTGCTTCATATTTACTCATAAATAATCGGAGAGACGGACAAAGTGTCCGTCAGAGGTCCATTTCCACAGAAACGTTGTCTTACAACAACAGAACTTAGGAACAGGCATAATACTAGTAATTCTGGTGGCATGGAGCACTTTATTGCAATTACAAACCTCGTGAAAACGTAATAAATTCCTTGCTGCCTTCAAGATATCGCCCTTAAATTAATTATCTTCATTATTTCTTGTACTGGATTTACTTGGCGTTTGAGATGGGTTAAAGGGGTAAACCTTGCCATTTCTACAATACAATATCAACCATCTCTGGGTCTCAACAAATGAAACAACAGATTACTATGGAAATAAATTTACATACAAAGGTGTATACATCAACATGGAAAGGGCTTCTAAAACTTCTTTCAAAGCCTCAAAGTGTGTGGTACGGGGCGCGTGATTTTAGAGAGAAGCAACGAGATGTTACCTGAGAGAATGTCTTATTTTATAAATACAAATATTTCTGAAACTCTTTTTTACTGAAGCAGATGTGTCTCGCTGGACAAATTTTAAAAAATATATGGACTTCTCCACACTTCTCAAATGCTTTACTTACTGTTTGTATATCAATGAATAAACACGTGGCCTGCAAGAACTCAGGAAATTTCAGTGGAATATTTTGTGTAACTGATTCAAAATAAACGTACTTAAAAATAATAATCTACTATTGCCTGATAATGTAAATAATTTCTTGACATTACAGTGAGGGATTAACATTATGAGGACGCGTAAATTCTCGTTAGAAGAAGACAGCTTAAGCGTTTATTAAAACAGTAATTGTTTTAGGGTTAATCTGAAGTGTAGTCTAAATATAAACATTGCATAGAATTTCGAGAATACCAGCGCAGTAAAAGAATAATAAGATAGCGACTGAAAAATAAAGATGACTTTCAAGATACCTACATTATTAATGATGTTAGCATATGGTTTCTTGTGATTCTCTTATACGATATAAGTTTATTTTAACATGGTCATTTATGCGACTAATGTACCTGTAAACAAACTTGAAGTCCAAATTAAATAATACGTCATCACACGTTCTGTAGCCGTGTATGTACACAATTTTACGTAAGCCCTGTGTATCCAACACGAACACGCCAGCTGATACTTACTTGCATATCTTGAATGCCCGACAGTCACATCACCTTGAACTCATATAATTGGCACAGGGAATCTGGTTCTTGAAAATAATTCTGCATGTCAACAACAGCAAAATAAAAGAGATAAAAACTACACCAAAACAGCAGCTAGTGACAAGAAAGATATCAAATTTGCATGTTAATATTTATACTTATGTTTCCTAGAACTTCCTACAACTGTCTGCATCAGACCTACAATTTCAGACCCACGCTCTGCTTTGTCATACAGTTGCCATAAAATGTGTAATTGAATGGTCACAAGGAATATTCCGAATTTATAAACTGAGAGTTCGTCTGTGGGAAGAAAGCAGATATGTGGTGATTCAGTACAAGAGCTGAAGACGATAATTAAATCTATGAAACATAAAGTAAAATGAGGATGTTGCATAACGATCAATGAACTTCTACTAAGATGGCTGTCTTCTGGATTGTTGCGCCGTGTAGTCTGATAGAAATAGGCCGACGTTTCATAGGTCCTTGCTGCCTGCGATCGGCCTGATCATGGTAAACGTCTACCAGAATACACGGTACAACAACCCAGAAGACAATTATTTTCATGTAGAATGGTCTCTGTGAAGATGAGAATTTCAAGACCGTACTATATGCCGACGTTCTTAGGAACATGCTGCATTCATCCTCACCGCCGTGAAAACCACAGACCTCAACGACAATAATAATTCTAATTTTTTCAAAGTCTCTGACTGTTTCTGTAAATGCTTGTGTGAATGGCAAGAGTCTGTTCGATTCCCATCCCAACTGGAAAGTCTATGTTTCTTTTTACCATACATTATTCACTCCCGAGCTCTTGACCGCAGATTAATTTTCCTTAAAGACAAATGGTGACCTTGTATCTTACGAGAGAATAAAAAGGCTGCTGGTGTGTGTGGCCTCGATTTAACACGAACAATAGCCCTGATTCCATTTCACCCTCCGGTCGTCGAAACCACGAAGAAAGAATTCAAGCTAAAAGTTTATATAAACATCTGGGCTGTGCCTAGAGAAAAATTTCCTTCCGTTCCATAAGCAGAACCTTGGTTATCCATCTCCGTAGCTCGTCGTTTTACTGAACTTTCATACATTAAGAAAAAACTGAATTCACGCTTAGAATTAAAGTGAGAAACATTCTCGCCGTAGTTTATGCCAGTATCAGAGACCTTCGTATTCGCAGTTAAGTGACGCAGCGGTTTTGATATCTTATCAGAAACGAGATAAAATTGTGTAGATAAAAAATTAATCCAGAAGCTTCACATAAAGTAACGCCGATTCACGGTTAGTCACACTAATCAGAGATTTATTCGCGTGTCAGTGTGGATTCTTTTTCATTTGTGTCGCATCACACACATGACTGATGGATCGCTGTTACAGCTGATCGCCCATGTAGCTTCAGCCACTCTGACGCTCTGCGCGAGCGTAAGCCTCAGATGGATCTCTAACAACGCCTTGATAGAGCTGTCTAACGACGTATTTTCTTTTTCTGATCGCTTCTGCTGCATTCCAGTGTGAGAGGTACCACTGAACCACAAACGTAAGACAGAAGATATTTTATTCTTCGTTCTTCAAACTGTTATCCGGGCAAACACGGTTAACACAAGCACTACGCCCCCTCACAAATAAACTCGTTCGACTTTTGCCCCGTCACGTTTGTCTGAAAAGCCGGTCAGTAGGCTAGAATATTTTCAGGAACAGATTACAGATTTAAATTTTCGTCCGAAAGCCTACGATAACAAAACGTAAAATGTATTCGATCGAAACCTACAAGAAACAACCACTATAACAGAAGACACCGCCTCCTTAGTGACTGCAATGATTGACATTTCCCGTGGCACATGTACACAGGAAAGCGCCAGATAAGAATGTGAGCATTACGTAAGAAGCCGATGATGTGCTGGATGACTGGCGAGCTGTCGTAACTCCGCAGTTACAATACGGGACGGCCCAGTGAATCACTTCGCGAAGCGAAGTCTGTGCGTGTGAGACGTTACTAAGGTACGTAACATTTAACTATTCATGCTGATTGTTATTGGGGTTCATTATTTAAAAAAAATTCTACACAAAGTTCTATATCATGTACGAAGTGAATTATAGTGTTGTAGCCTTTCCAAAAATTCTGTGATAATGACTGAGTGTCATTAGAAGTAGCAACTGTCATCGTTCCGGTATTTTTTGCACTTACGTATAATTGGAGAGGAGGTTAAGTTTATGAGATCCGAGGTTTTCAAGCGGCGATAATTTGTATTGCAATCTTCCTTGTTATGGGACCGGGTAAACTTGTAGGTGCCTAGCTGCCACCTATATTTCCAAATTGTCTTTCTTCGTCCGGATATCCGATGCCTGGTTAAGAATTCACGTGTTACTGCGATACCTGTAATATCCGTTGCCACAATAATTTAAATTTAATTGCATTTACTTGATGTTAAAATGAACTACTCAGATATTGGCATGGTTTCATAAAAGTGAAAAAGAGTCCTCGTATACACGCCTGAAAATCTTTTTTAAACACGTTCTTTGCCATTTTGCGTAGATCACTTAACCATCATGTTAATTTACTATAATTACAAATCTATTCTGCAAATATAATCCCACTATAGATATTATTGCACAGAACTATACATTATTTTGTTTGTGGCGTATTAATTATTTAACACAACCTATTTAAAAATCGTTCAACAATTGTAGATTTTTATAGTAACTGTATGATGCACTTATTTTATGAATATATCAAGTTCAGATTGAGACCATGTGAATTAAGCAAGGTTATTTTTGACCGATACAAACTAAATTTAAATTCGAGAACACTCTTAATGTAAACACTCTAGTACCAAATTTTACCGAATTCCGCTTAGGGATAACATTCATACAGACGGGATTTGGGGGCTCACGGTGTTCAAGATTTCGATGTTGTCCTCTGGGTTGCAACGTCGTATTGACGTCCAAGCAGATATCAACGTTTAGGAAAAGCACTAACTTAACTGTCTCTATCTTCAGTGCTAAAAAGTAAGACAGCATTTCCTTCGAAACGTTGGTATCTAAATTAAAGTCCATACAGTGTCATAACCCAGACCAGGGATGGGGAACCTGCGGCCTTGAGGCCACATGTGGCCTTCTAGGTCCTTAAGTGCGGCCTTTTGACTGAATCCAAATTTTACAGAACAAATCCTTTTATTTTTATTAATACATTTTTCAAGACGCCCTTAAGGTCACAAATTACGGATACCCATCTAGAGGATCAATTTAAACTGCAGACCTCCATACTGTAACCAAACATTCAAATGCTTTCCAACAAAAAGCAGACCCAATAAAGTCATTAAAAGATTAGTTAACTTTGAAATTAACAAATAGTTTTCATTTTTTGAAATTATTAAGCACATAGTAGTTAGATTTTTACAAAATAATGTACATTTTTAAGTATATCTAATTGAAGTTTCAAGAATGCGGCCTTATTTGATTACAGCTAAATTAATGCGGACTTCCAACATGAAAAGGTTTCCCACCCCTGACCAAGACCAATAAAAATCGACATCTTCACCTACTTGAGAACCTCAAATGAAAAACATTTTTGTCAGTGTTTACATTTTTGTTTCTACACACGTTTATCGAAGCTATTTTTAGGTGGCTGCCGAGACTGCAACAAATTCAATAGCAATATTATCGCTTTTTGTGAAACATGTTATATAAATAACAATTTCGATATCGTCTATTGCTATCTTACGGATAAGAAACTATCTGCCCAAATGCTTCGAGTCTAATACATTTTTTATATCAAACAGGCGGTTAATAAAAGATTCGTGTTTGATCCACAAGGCATTTCGTCAAATTATTTTGGTTACCCTCCGGCAATTATGAATTCTACGATAATATTTATCTGTGGACTCTAATGATAATTGGCTTCCTAAGTAAATACAGGCTACTTGAATCATGAGTCCTTCCGTCCGTCAAATCGATTCAACACGAAAACCACTTGCAGTATGTGGATGAAATTTTATATGAAGGTTGGGAAATTCTGCACGACCTCAAAATCATATTTGAAATATCCTACGTGCGGGATAACAAAATGGCAGATGAGGAAAATCGTGAGGTAGACATTAAGGTGCTACGATCTGGTTGCCAAAGTCGGAACTATCGCTCAATGCGGGTTTAATACATCTAAGTACAAGTTACAAGGAACGCGTGAGGATTTGTATGTGTTCTGGTACGGAACACCTTTTTGAGATTGTATTGTTTGCTTCTAAAAGGCAGAGCGGTTTGAAATTGCGCTAGCAAAGAAAAAACCTTTTCCTCAAAACATGAAGGTCACTTTTCCATTCCTGTCAGTACAAATATTCTGTTATACAACGGTTTCGAAATAAGCGACGTTCGGTCTTACTGCCGAAGCAGTTTGTATGGTCATCAATTTTTAAGCTACAGAGTTGCGTGATATATTTAGTACCTTTATTTCAAACCTCAGTACCTTGTACTATTTTTCTGCACACAGCAATTTCGTAATACATGTGGTATTCAGTGATCATCTGTATATACGTAAATACCCTTGTCATATCAACCCCTGTTATTACAAAATATGTGCTGGAATAATATAAAATTGGAAATTAGAGAATAGTAGTCGCTGCCTTACATCTACCTAAAAAAACTTTATGACATCTAAATGTCTGAGTGATTAGTTTCTTCCAGATACTGCAAACATTTTTTTCTGTTTTTGAAATAGTCAATATTAATATTACTCTATCATCCATCGTTTTTGACATTCAAAACCGTTATTGAAATGGCACAACAGGTAACCAGTGTGTCTGACTGCAATATGAAAAACTACTGTCAAAATATATCACAATATTGTCTTATGACTAGAAGCTATTTGCATGTCTCAAACGGTGAAGCTGTTTGAAATTATCATTACCAACGTAAAATCCTGATTCGCAAACACAGATCCCATTCGTAATATTTCATATTGTCTGTTACACAGGTGAAAGCATTGAGCGATACATAGCGTGGCTGGGTTCAAACTACGCAATTCCAGACTGACGCCACATCATGGAGGAAGCTTGTACTGCAGGAAGCCACTGGACATCAGCTTCAAGTTGCACAGGAACTTCAGGAGTTTCTGGTGTCGGAACCGTTCTCTTCACCAGTCTCATCACGACACTCATGGAGTCCCAGCGCCAACTGGGAAACCCGGACGATTACCCAGATGACGCGACGTCCCACCTACTCGACGAGTACGACTTCATCGTGGTAGGGGCCGGTTCAGCGGGTGCTGTGGTTGCCAGTCGCCTCAGTGAGGTACCACACTGGAAGGTGCTGCTTCTGGAGGCGGGGGGAGACCCAACCCCGACGTCAGACATTCCCTCCCTGTCTTTATATTTACAGAAAACAGATATCGACTGGCAGTACCAAACCGAACCCGAGGAAGGTATGTGCCAGGGATTTAGAGATAAACGTTGCTACTGGCCAAGGGGCAAAGTTCTTGGCGGAAGCAGTGTACTGAACTACATGATTTATGTCAGAGGGATGAAGGGGGACTACGACGCGTGGTCTAAAGCTGGAAACAACGGGTGGAGCTATGAAGACGTCCTTCCGTATTTTAAGAAATCCCAAGATATGACGTCCGAGACGCTGCTCCGAAAAGATTCAAACGGGGACACATACCACGCCAGAGGAGGGCCGTTAACTTTGGAAGAATACGAGAGAACCGAATTCGGGGAAATCATTCTACAGGCAGCAAAGGAATTGGGTTATGAGAATCTTGACGACCTGAATGGTAAACATCAGCTTGGATTCGCCAATGTTTTTGGCACTTTGAGAAATGGGACAAGGTGTAGCACAGCTAAAGCCTTTTTGAGTCCAGCAAAATTCAGAGAAAACCTCCACGTTGCTAAATATGCCCACGTAACCAGAATATTGATAAATGATCAGACGAAAACAGCTCATAGTGTTGAACTAAGGGGGAAAGACGGAAAAATCTTCTCTGTAAAGTTTAGGAATGAGGTAATTTTATCAGCAGGTTCAATAAACTCTCCACAGATATTAATGTTATCCGGTATTGGACCACAGGAACATTTGAAAGAAATTGGTATACAACCTCTCGTAAACAATCTAATGGTTGGAGAGAATTTACAAGATCATCTGATATTTCCAGGAGCTCTGTTCAACTTAAAAAAATCAGATAATCTCCAGCTGTCACCATCGCTCTTATTAGATATTTATTACAAATATCTGACCCGTCGAGATGGCCCGCTCTCGACACACCTTGGCACAACAGTAACGGGATTTATTAAAACTAAATTAGCAGACGACGAGAGACCAGATTTACAATTCCATTTCATAGGGGTACTTGCTAATGATACAAACGCCGTAAATCTGCTTTCACATGTCATCGGCTTTTATGACGAGACAACTAAGTCTCTGCAGGAAGTCGTCAGTCTGTCTGATACGGTTCTTATCATCCCTACACTCATTCGCCCAAAGAGTAAAGGAAGAATTCTTCTTAAGTCAGGAAATCCTCTGGAGCATCCAAAAATATTAGCTGGATATTTATCGGATCCTGAAGGAACAGATTTGGCTAGAATGTTAGAGGGCATCAAATTCGCACAACATTTAATGAACACCAAAGTCATGAAGGCCAAAGAAGGAAAACAAAAGAAGTTATTTCTTGAAGCATGTGAGAATCTTGAATTTGACTCTTCAGAGTACTGGGAGTGTGCTTTAAGACAGATAGGGACAACACTCTATCACCCTGTTGGAACTTGTAAGATGGGTCCAAGTTCAGACCCAGACGCTGTCGTGGACCCAGAATTAAAGGTGTATGGAGTGAAAGGAATCAGAGTGGCCGATGCGTCCATAATGCCAAGTATAGTGAGTGGCAACACGAATGCAGCTATTATTATGATCGGCGAGAAGGCAGCGGACACGATCAAGAAGGAGTGGCTTCATAAATAACAGACGAAGCAATCAGACCTGTCTTGTACGACAGTCGTCTAAGGTAGGAGTTTCATATGTTCTCTGTTTTGAATCAGGATAATGACAGCCATCCCGACGGTATGTGACAATGTGCATTATACTAGTTGAAACGTGAGTTCTATAGACTAAACCTGTGTTATAGTTGAAGGACCGTTAATTATGTAGCTCATGATGTACACCTAAATGGTAAAAATTTTACTTGAAAGCAGAAAAGAAATGAACGCCGTATTACCAGATATTTGACACTAATTTTTTATACCTTCGTTCTTATATGCACATTAAACTTCCTTATTGTGATACGCCGCAACTTTAAATACGTTTAACACACATACAGTCCTCTTCAATCGTCTATTATTAATCATCTTATAAATGACATATACATTCTCAATTGCAGCGTCGTTAAGTATGTCATAAATAAATAGTTTCCCACGGTGGTGAGTACGAAGATGCCAGTCTTCAGGGTTGTCTGGTAGAAGTAAAGGTAGCATGGTTCTCTGAAAAGTTGTCGAACGTGTAAGTGCTAGCGCTCAGAGAGCGGCTTTTCGGCTTCACGTCAAGCTCTGCAGTAATTTCTAAAACTCCAGTATTCATACACAGGTCTAAAACAGTATGGTTTAATATTTTTAAGCATTTAATACTAACGCAGCTGGTCAAGACATTTACTGCCGTCTTGCATTCAAACTCATTTCCGGAAAACCATTTCCGTATTTGCAACCCCGTCATTGGACCCTCTCCTGAGCAAACTGAATCCAGTCCACAAACTCGTATATTAATTCTTTAATATCCGTTTCGAAATTATTCTCGCGTGTATGCTTCAACCTTCTTGGTAATCTTCTCCCTTCATACATGCGTACTTTTCATCCCCCGTGCGTGCTACTCTTCCCACCCATATCATCTTCCCTGGTTTGGTCATGTTAATAATTCTTGGAGAAAAATAAATCCTATTAAGGTCCTCTTTATGTAATTATTTTTAGGATCTTAATTCACTAGGACACTAATATTATCCTCAACACCGTTTTCAGACACTCTTTATCCATGTTCGTCCTTTAGGGTAAGAAACATAATTTTATATTTAGATAACTGAAAAGGATATCGGTTGTGTGCATAGTATTTTCACATTATTTTCAGATGGGTAAAACGATAGTATCTGAAAATCTCCCTTCCCCCTTACTCTCTTTTTTGTTCCCTAGAAAACATTTCAATTACCGTTCGTCGTACTCTAAGACATTTTGATTTCAATCCACATATTATATATATATATATATATTCGAATGCTTCTAGCGGTGCGTATCTGAAACTAATATTCTCAATACTAAGAAACCATCACATGCTTACGCCTAGCATGAAACCGACCCCGGGCTATTTTTTATTAAGGTGAGTTTCTTCTTCCATGTCGTTATAAGAAAGCAATGAATTATCCTTCTGAATGCGCAGTCCTCCTTAACAAGCAAATATTTGCTCAACTGGTTAAAATATTTACTTCTCTTACGGAAATCAAAAATGCTCACAAGAGCCTGCCACCGGTCCTTATCCTACGCCAGATTAATGTAGCCCACAGCCCTCTCATTTAAATAATATCCCCATCTACGCCAAAGTTTTCCAAGTAATATCTTCCCTTCCCTCTTCCCGACCCAAGTTCTGTATACACATGTCATCTTCCCCATGCGTCAATACCTGCTAGCAACCCCACTCTATGCTGTCGTACAAAGCTCATCAGCAAACTGACCTACACACCCCCAGGTTCTGAGAGTGGACTAATCCGAGTTTCCTGCGCAACAAAAATCTCGTTGCCACCATGAAATAACAATACTGTGAAGTACTGAACTATCCCCAGACTGCGTCGCAAGGGATATCTGATCACGTAATAACTGAAATGCGACAAGCCAAAGTAGCCCATTTGCTTTAAATTGACGGTTATGATACGACAGACAGCATGGGATATCATCCTAGTCAGCCACTGTCATTAAATGTGCATAAAGACATAGCTAAGAGGTTCAGGTTATGTTTAGAGCTGCATTATTAATAACACGTTCGCTACACGCCACCAGGGACTCGATTCCTTTCGTCAGTACTACATTACACTCCAAATCTGATGTCACGTCAATCTCAACTCTTCGGTTTCATGAGCACTGTATTTCAAACAAGCCCGAACATTTTATGTTATCGTTGTATTATGCATATTTTAATGAACTGAGTAATCCCTTTTTGTAAGTAGCGATTCCCTAATGTTCTGTTAGCGGCTATATAATTGGATTATGTTGCACGATACATTTCTTGCGAGGTCTCGAGAGGTTTCACGTTCGTAGCTTTTCCTTCGAGGCTATTTTTAAGCAGGTTTTATCAGAGCCATGTTTAAATCTAACAGACTGAAGGAAATTGGTTAATAAAGTACTTAAAAATTTGTACCGTTCAACTAAAATTATTGAGGTTATGAAATCGGGGAAAGTGGGATGAAAATGACCCTACAGAGCTAAAAGTTAGGAAATTGATTGCATTCATCTGGTTTTGAATAGGGTCCAGTGGAAGGTTTTTGTGAATTCGATAATGCACTTACTGTGGTACGCGAAAGGCAGGCCCTTTTCCACTGAGTAGCTAGTAATACTTTTTTTTACTCCACGTTTGCAACTAAAATATAATTCTAAGTGCAAAGGTTATATAGCGTAAGGCGAAGCGTTGAATTAAGACGAACTGACTATTAAAGTGGCTGTGGCCCACTTAAAATTATTGCATTTACACAGAAGAAGAAGAGAGAAATCTCAGTTAAGATTTCAGAACACGTACCTTCGTAATAAAAGATACATGTATTACCGCTGAGTTAACCCTGCTTTATAACCTGAAAAATGTAACTAAGTATAAGAATCACAGCCCTTCATGAAAATCTGACAGTCGCTCAACTATTTAAGAACTGTCTCGCCTCTTATGGAAACAGAAAATGCATTACCATGTTCACTACATCCAGTCACCGTTTCCTATCCTGAGCCAGATGACTCCAATCCACACATTTACACCCTACTTACTCAATACACATTCTAACATAATTCTTCCATTTATTCCTAGGTCTTCCAATGTTTTCTTCTTTCTAGGATTTCCTACATAAATCTCTTGTCACCCATGCACACTAAATGCCTCAGCCATTTATTCTTTTTCATTTGATCATTCTGACGACATTTGGTGAACCGTACAAATTATGAAATTCATTATGAAACGTTTTGTCGACCTAAAATAACATGCCGAATATATCTAAAGAATTATTCTCTAAACACACTGCAACATTCCCACGTATTTCATACAGTCTGTTTTTGATTGTGGTTGGGGAATGGACAGAGTGATCCACTGCACTTATATCAGAACACAGTCTCGCATCTATTCCTGTCAACCGTTTTCTGGTCCTTAATGTACAACTAATACCAAAAGGCCCATCTGTCTGCACGGGTTACATTTCACTATTACCAGAGTGGCAAAGTGCTTCACTGCTCATGTTCCGCTTAAGATTGACTGACGTGGGGAGACATCTCCTATCTATAAACTAATCTACACAGAGACCATTAACTGGCCCACAAGTGTGGATTAGCATAACAAAGCGCCATTGTGTTGAACCATATAGTAGAATTAGTTTATGGTGACCTCTGAAATGCTCAAGACAGGATTGAAGAAAAACGTACATACTGGTCTTATGGATTGTAACGCCATGTAAACTTCTTGCTAGATACAAACGTTTCGGAGGAAAATATTTCATCCATCTTCAAGACTTCAAAACTCACAAAGTGTAATTAAACTTGGTGATGAAAGCAAGAGAGTCAACTTTGTTAATTGTTCCAGATTAATGGACGATGACAGCGTAACTATGAAGTATTATGCATTATTATTAAATATATATACCATCACGCATAATTTTTACTACTCATACAATGTCGTAGAAATTTAGCTTGATTGTGTGCAATTTTAAATTGTATTACACACATCAGGCCCACATGCGACCCAGTAAAACTTACATTAAGATTTATGGTTCTTACAGCGGTTATCGACATTGGTCTTTATGAGTTTAAACGCCGTGAAGACACAAAGGAAAAACATCGACTTCGATTTATTATTTCAGTGCAATCATCACCTAACTCGACTTCTTACGTGAGATTTCAGGTTCTGAGGGCAACACTATGAATATGGGTGTCTTTTGGGTTGTTACGCCGTGTAACATGATAGGATTAGACGGAACACACTGTATCATGATGATTTCCAAACTGTGCTCTGTGAAAAAGTTGTCTATTGGTGGGTTTAATCAGGTACGCCAACTTGAAATGAATTGCACATGTAAATTACAGGTAATTTCTATTCCTCATGATGTGTCCCTTGTAACAGGGAGTGTTCAGCGTGTTACATCTGGCAGACGAATAAAGACGCACGAGCGTTACAATCAGTACAAGGACAAGTTGGATGCGCTTGGCATACATATCGGGTGTGTTGACGACAATCTAGCTTGCTATGTCCGATAATTAACACTCTGAATTCCAAAGTTAGCCTGAGTAATATTACTGGGAACGACCCGTTCTTCAAGTGCCTGAGCACTGTGGGTCCCAGTAATATTAACAAGACTAATTCCTACAGCTAATAAACCAACACGCCACCATTACAAAAATCAGTTGATTAATGCTGTTCGGAAAATACCTCTGTTTATTCTGAGAAACATACGAAACCACAAATACAATCATAGTTACTGACTGTTAAAGCGGGTGGTACATTTAGTTACCACTAGGCTGTAATATGTTAACGAACGTTGACGCATTATGAAGGTAAATATGTATTCTGTGATGGAAATTTGCTACCAACATCGCGTACTCCAGATACATAATACTGACAAAAAGTGACAATTATATTAGTTAGTAACAAGAGTAAAAATATGTGTGTTGTTCATGTAAAAAATACAATTATAAAACAATTGCTGTTATTACAAAGATGTATTAACATTTACAATTAGACATGTTCGTATATCGTCCATTCCTTGTGATTCAGAACATAAACTTCAAAAACACAGACTGTCTGTCTTCTTCCTGAAGTAAGACAGAGAAACGGGTGATTATTTTGTAGGATCCATTAGATAATTCGAGTCTTCAAAAGTTACGGAAGCGGAAATAAAGGACAAAGAGAAGCCTGTTACGTAAAGAAACAGGTATCAGTGGGGAATCAGTAGTAAAAGAACACGTCAGAAGCTGTGGCGGATCAAAATCTTAAAATAAGTATATGAAATTAATCGTATTTTCTACAGTACACTTAGGAATGCAGTGTAGGACGCAAAGCTTCGTGAATTCCCTCACAACGTATCAGTAGGATGCATTAGCACAGTGAATTGAGAAATATCAGTACATCAGCTTTAACACTGAACATTCCATTTCGATAACGTCAGTTACTCTAGTTCTGGAGGAGGTGGCCTGACAGTTTCACACCTGAAGGCAAAATCTGTTTCAGTCAGCTTTCGAGCACATAATTCACACCACGCACTGCTGCATATGGACACTGACAGAACAGGAACCTTTAATCACTCAAATTTCAGACGGGGTGTAATTTAACATATTTCCACGCTGGTTTCGTTTAAACAAACCTTAATCTACTATTGTACTTCCGTGTAATGCAAAATTTCTACTTCCGAGAAGTCACCAATAGTTAACATAACTAAAATACAACCCTCTTCCTCGAACGAGGATTTGTCCAACGCGGATTCGATTATACGAATGGAAATAAATGCGAACATCTATTTGCCATACTCTGAAAATTCCAATTTACGCGGAGTACCAAACACATTGCATAATACAAAAATATCACTACTGTTTACAAAGGTAAATACGGTCTAATATGATGGAGTTAATAGTTTCCTCTAACACATTCAGAATAAAATTAAAATTGTACATGCACAATAATAATAATAATAACCGCATATTATTATATGTAGCCTATTACACTATTTTTTATGCCTGTCATAAAATGTGCACGGTAATCTACAAATTCATTCCAGTAAATAAAGCATTTACAGGTTCCAAATTAGACGAAAATTCATAACATCAGGTAGCGAAGGATTAACAACAACATATTAACATGCACAAAATAGTAAAACTGTAAACTGACCTAACAAATGTTAATCAATTTAAGACAGTTAGGACAACTCCCACTTACGTAATCAGACACGATCGACGCCGATTTATCCTGATAAGGCCGTTACAATGTTCTCTAATCCTAAGCGAAAGTAATTCTAATTATCCTAACACAAGATCATCTACTTGGTATGAGTTTACAACAATAATACAATAAACAGTGATGATCATCAATAAAATAACATGGCTGATTGCCCGAGAAGATTTTATTGATTGTACTCGCCGCGAAAGTCTCAAATCAGTTATGATCATATTGCAGATTCAAATACTCTGAAATCTCTGAAAAGAGAAATGGAGAAGTAACATTACTATAACTAACTGCATGCTTGAAACTCACCTGGTACAGCCTTGTTGAAACTCCAAGCAATATCTGAGCTTTCGCAGACGAATTACCGCCTCCTATGAACTTTTGTTACGAAATTTGCGTACAATACACGTCGGAACAAAACTTCAGTCATACAGACGTAACATAATTGCCCTTCTAATTCATAGTGGAACGAAAAGTAACTTCAGGTAGGAATGTAACTGCGTCACTTATACAAACATTTGACATTTCAATGAGACGTTGCTTCCAGAAAAAGTAATCGAACACTTAACACTGACAATAGTTCATCTCTGTAGAGTAATATGCTATTCTATAGCTCCAATGTATAAAAATCAGCATTATGAATAACCCTGTTCAAATGTCCTGAAAGTCATACCACCAGCACGGTTATCAGATGTCAACTGACACCACCGACCTTTGATACGGTCGTCGGCTGTGGAAAATTAAAACCAGGATATGGATCCATGTCATCAGCCTAGCGGACTTCACATATAAGCGTTCTGAACAACATGGACTCCAATTCTACGTGGTATTGTCGACTTACATGCTGATTAAAATATGTCGTCTTTAGGCAATGGCTGGTTCATACAATGTTCAACAGGTACATAAGTTGTGGAACGAGACTTCAACTTTGATAATGTCAATGTCCTTGGTCACCCTTGGCAGCACATCACCTAATACGAATTTACCAACATGTGAACAGAGCTTCAAAAGGTTTGTTTCCAACTACGAACGGAAAATTCTGGCTTCCGCTGTGGTTTTGCGTCAAGGGAAACGGAAAAACCACCACATGAAATCCTATTCCTTTCCTACTAAAAAATTTACTACACCTAAAAGGACTGTCGTAGTAGAGTGGTTGGCACACCAGCTTCCTATTCGGAAAGTCCCAGGTTCAGATCCTGAACCAGAATCCGGTTATCCAGAGAAAAAAAAACTTTATATGGTTATTCATCGCGTTCACAACAGACCGGAACAGGAGCTACATATATCCAAGACATTCTCACAACTTATACAGCGTCCCGCAACAGGTTGTCCATGGCTCACCCGCGTGGTCTTGGGATCATGTTGAATAGAAAAGTTCAAATAAATGTGTGTCCGATCTGCAACGCTTTGTCAAGAAAGTGTTCCGCACTCACTCTGCACAGGACGTGTTTGCTCGAAGGCCGCTCCACATCTCAGCGCTATTCGCGTTTCCTACAGGAAGAGCTGCCATTGATTTTGGAAAATATCCCTCTGCTAGCCAGGCAAGATGGCACACCTAATTTTGGTAGGCAGGTGACTGCATTTATAAATGAACAGTTTTCAGACCATTGGATTGACCGAGATGGTCCAGTTGTTTGGCCTGCGAGATCACCAGATCTTTCGCCTTTGGACTACTTTCTCTGGGGTCACACAAATTCCCCGGAGTATAACACCAAGTCAAACAGGAGGGCTGAGCTGCTGAATCGAATAATAGACTCCGGTACTAACATCAAAAATGGTCTTGACTCTCTGAAGAGGGCTGTTACTTCAATACACGAAGGGATCAAGTGTGTATCGACAATCAGGGTGGCCATTTCGAGTCACGTAAATAACGTATGTAATTCAAAATGCGATTTAGAGTGTAGTCTAAACTTAAAAATACAATAACAACAACAAGAACCATGTAACCTAAAAGTAAATGGAAACAATGCAAAAGTTACAAATGAAATAAAATGCCCATTCTGATTTTCTTGACTAACTGTTGAAGATCGGGCCCATGTTTATTTGAACTTTTCGACTCAAAATGATCCCAAGAGCATGTAGTTAAGGCATAGAGATCCTTTCTTCCGGGACACTCCGTATATTTACTTTTCAATTTTAATAACATCCTCCCATTTAAACATGACTCTCAAAGGCGAATACGACTGGTTTAGATGATGGCGTTTCCTGGAACGTTGCATCGTGCAATCTGGTAGAAGTTTACCGACATTTCATATTCTTTGCTGCCACCATCATCAGGGCGATTTCCCTGAAGTTAGTAAGCACCTCTGAAACGTCGGAAAACTTCCAGCAACATTCCAAAAGACAGCTATCTTTATACTTACATATTTAGTTAGTTAGTTAGTTAGTTAGTTAGTTAGTTGGTTGGATGTGTAAGGATCCAAGCACAGACCAGTCGTGTGCACAAATGTGATATGCACGGAAACAATGGAATTTTATAGTACAAGTGCAAACATAACCCATATGAACAATTGAATCTCGTAACAAAAATTGCTTTCATATCCCAAATGATCATGTGAGTGAACACACATGGGCATTGCAAGTGAGCATTATCGCCAACTCTGTTGACCCATATCAGATGCAGATTTTATTGGTGATGGATATAAACATGAGACCGTATCAATTGAACAGTCGTTTGCCACTTCTGTGAGTTTATATGACTTCGTTTAGTACGGTAATAAAATCCGCAGAGCGTCGAGCATAAACGGTTGATGAATGTAAATGTTTGGGATCCAGTGACGGCGCACTTCAAATGGTCGTTTTCAATTGAACGGTTCATGCTGAATGTCCCAGTGTAATGAATACCAAACCCTTCCATTTTTCTTTCATATATTCTTCCTTTTTCGCTATTTCTCTGTTCTTTTTTCTCTCCGCCTTTCTCCTCGTCTTCCTCCTTTCATCGCCCTGTTTTTGATACAAAAGAAGAAACTGAACTAACAGAAAAACACAGGATGATCGAAAAGTGACGTCACGAATTCCTTACACGTAAACGGTTCACCAGATAAGAAAATGTCCGTTTATTTAGCATAGGAGAATTGGGAAATGATCATTAAACTCGTTCTGACAACTTTAGTACGAACGAGATGGCAGGTGGCGTTCGACAATGCACAGACGTAGCACTTGTGAAAAAGACATCCTTGTACTTTGACTGTTGAAATACAGCCGAAGGACTGACGAGAGCAAGTCAAAACATTAATTGGCCTGTGTGGGCTTCGTATAGTCACAGCGACATTATGTGTTTCTCAATACAATCAAATTGTATTGAATAACAACCATCAATCAATGTTTTAATATGGGTTGTTCGACTTTTCGATAACCTTGTACAATCGCTGATCGAAACGTTTCTTGAATATGTCCAATCCCACCAAAAAATTCATTTATCGCCCTGATGACGGAGGCAGTATGACCTCCGAAACGTTGGTAAACATCTACCAGACTGCACAGCGCAACAACCCAGAAGACAGAAATCTTCAGACTCATCGCCCTGATGACGGAGGCAGTATGACCTCTGAAACGTTGGTTAACATCTACCATACTACACGGCGCAACAACCCAGAAGACAGAAATCTTCAGACTCACCGCTGTGAAAACCTCAAATCAACACCCCTGTAATTTACCCCAAACAGTACACCTTTCCAAACTTTTTTGGTCATGGTTTCCGTGCAATGTTACATAACTCTGTTACAGACCAAGAGTGTCACTGAGGAGTATAGGTCGTTATTGCCTATAGTCCAAATGGTTTGAAATCCTTGTTCATGTGATTCCACAAATGATACTGCTTTACAGCAAACACGCGAATCATTGTTTTTAAAAATTAGTAACATAATTCTGTGATCATTCAATGTTCCATAAAGTTCCTCTGTACAGTTTCACATGGTATCGAATCTCAGTGTATCCCACGCAGTTGCCAGCATGTAATTCGTAACCGCTTTAAATAACAGTTTTAATAAAGTATTAATTTAAATCTCTGTGTAATGCTGGACATATAGTATGAATATAATGAATGATTATCCGCACGTAACATATATTGTAACATTTCACAATAGAAAGTTGAACCTACAATCCCAGTAAAGAAAATATGAGAACTTCAAAACAGTTATTGATAAAATATGGAAAATTTTCTTGCGACTTGATTAAAACAGAAAGTTATTATTTTATGCGTTGTATAGAAGAAAATATTGCACAAAAATAGCATAAATTTATCGCAGACAGAATTTCAACGACATCTGATATTAAGACTTTCAAATAACGTAATATTTCCTTCCATGTTACTAATATCTAATATCAGACTAACATTGTCATATATTTTTACTCCAAGAAAACCGCAACACCAACTATAAATCATCCACGACCACTACAGGGAAAAATGTGACATATTGCGGTTATCTCTACAATGTAAAAACATTATTTAATAACAAATTTCGCTTCTTAGATAAAATATGGGGATAATATAGCCCTACATATATTTAATATTTCTTTGCGAAAAAAAACGTAAATTGCAATACCAATAAGGAGATGCGTGCGCACTTATCCGCCTGTCCGTTCGCATGTTCAATCCGCAAAACTAATGGCCGAATTTCGACTAAATTTGGCATTGTAAATCTACTCAAAAATTAAGATAATTCAACTTGGTCCGTAGGCCAGCTACTATGTATGGCTTCCGACTAGAAATGTACCGATCTTTGTTTAAAAAAATACTCATAAAAATAGACAGGCCCACACGGTAGAAAGTACAGACTTCATTAACATTTACATTTTTTTTAAGCAAGTAGTTAACGAAACACGGGAAAGAATGTGAGATTTTAAGTTCTCGTGACCGTGAAGATGTCGAATGTGTTCTTCTTGTGAGATTTGTGATTTTCAAGGCGGTGGGGATGATCATGTACTGGGCTTTGGCAGATGCCAGCATTTTGAACAAGCATTCTGTCTCCATCTGCAGGGCGGAGGATGAAGACATTACATTTCTCCGAAACATTTATATTTACCTACGAGTGAACACGGCGCCAAAACCTAATAGAAAAACAGCTTTGTCATTTCGGAAAAACACCTCATGAAAAATAGTTGACCTGGCTTTATAGTCACAGTGACAACGTTAGGCTTTCCTTGAACGGACGGACTGACAATGTCGTCTCTGTACACGACCGGAGGCGGTTTGTGAATTCAGTCAGTGCTTGTGTTGCCTGGCAACTGTGTAAGCAGTCCACTATGCACAACAACAATGTTGACAAGAACTCAACCACTTGTTACGGGTCCCCAATTAACTTCAGATATTTAATTAATTAAAGACCACCGCACAGTGGGAATTGGTGTTCCTGTGTGGTATGGACGGTAAGTTTTGCTGCGAGTATAATGATTACGATCAGAGATGGCGGCTTAGGGATTTTGATGATGCCTACATGAAAATTCCGGTCTGTAAAATGCAAGTAGCAACTGTGGGAGAATTAACATTTTATATAAATTTTTAATACTTTCAACGCGATTTGCAAACATAATGTTGCGACAATTTGCATTCCCGTTCAAACAAAATTGTCATTCTCACCAACTTCGAAGGGCCATAGGACGTTAATAAATAAATAAACAAATAAATAAATACTAGGCATAAATAAAATATAAATCGTGCAACCCTGGTCCACTGAGTTACTCAGTTGGCGCGTTTTTGAATACGTAAGCAAGTGAACAAAGGAAAATGCCTTATCGGACACATCAGTTCAGTATTTCATAGGAACAAACTATCGTTTATTTATTCGTTGGTCACCATGTTGATCGGGCGTCATATATCAAAGTTTAGGCTAAAGTTCAAACTCTGTGCTCACAATTCCACTTCTTGCTACAACTTCACTTGTTTTGTGAGCTCATCCTAGTGTATGTTGGTGTCGAAAGTTATTGTGATAGAGCTGGGATTGGACAAAACGTAACAGGTAAACCTAGTAATATCCAGTGTGATATTCCTTGAGTGAAGATATAATTCGAATAACGTCAATAAATATCACTGCATGCCTACAAAAAATTAACAAATCACGTATTTGTAGTGTCTGATCCATACTTATTTGCCTATTCCCATGTTTCATTTGCGAAATTTCGAGCATATCTAATATTTTTATACTGGAGTTCTTCTGGAGGAATTTGTAGCCCGAATGTGGTATCAGTTCACATGAATCTAACATAACTCATATCGTTAGACTCCAGGTTTTCACGGCACCAGTAGCTCACATTTCACAAGACGTCCTGGCCTAATTTTAATACTTTACTCAAGAACGGATCATTAAACAAAATATTTTTTCATGACATAAAATGCTTGACTTATTAATATCTGGAACTGTTACGAGGATTATTTTCTTTTCGATATGGCTAATATTTGCAAAAAAAAAAAATTCTGACTTATAAGGTAGTATATTTGCGTCATATTGTGAATTAGGTTAATATTTTAATATTTTCCGTCAAATCACAATTTTTAATAAGATAATAAAATATAAAATATTTGGAACGTTCCAATTTGTAAATCGATCATTCGATGCGGAACGTGAAATGATATTTTAAATATTTTATATTTTATTATCTTATTAACAATTCTGATTTGACGGAAAATATTAAAATATTAATTCTGACTATATAGTGCAGTGTTTTTACCGTTACTCTGCAGGCTAAATTTCTTTCAGCAATAAAATCACAGGCAACCTATTACGTATGCAAAGTCATGAAAAACCTGCTCTATTGGAGTGCATGCCCATGAAGATCATTGCATAGATTTATGATCATTATACTCACCACTAAGCCTTTTACAAGGAAATTCGCAATTTTTCGAAAATATATATGACATTTTCTATAGTAGATGTATATGTGCTATATATTTTATTGTTACATTACTCGTAACTGGAAACATTTTTCAACACGTTGCTATTTTAAGACATTAGAATTCATTTCAGTCTTGTCGGAGTTAGTTCTACCAAAACTTTTCACAGAAAAATTTGTTGAGATTTATACATATCAGGATAAAGTAACTTCCACTATCTAACAGCAAAGTTACTGCACATAACGGAAGGATAAAATGTAGAGAGACGGAAATAAAAACAAATAAAATAAGGAAAAAGAATAAATGTGCAATATATGTGACGTGTCTAGATAAGAGCTGTATGTTATACTTCAGACCGTAACGTTCTTCAAAGCGAAGCAGATGCTTTTAAAATAGAGTAATTAGTTTTCTTTCAAAACATGTGAGTCAATACGAAAACATAACTCCACTCGCGCTCTATCTTGACGTAGTCTGCATGACACCCGACCTTTGAAAGAGACAGTTATTTAACCTCGCAAGATGGCCTACAGCTTGCCAAGTTATATACGAGTGTCTCTCTCCAGTTCAGCGCACATTTTATAACACATAGTTCGATCTGTATCGGAGTGCAATCTGTAATTTAATTTAGCAACACAATAAATAATAACTGTAAAATCTTCATGAGGGGAATGATTGTAAGAATACCCCTCAATGACACATTCCCTATTTAAATTTGCTTTTCGTAATTCAATTCTAGGCTCAGTTACAACCCGTATCCTTCCTCTTTCCACACTCCATTACCTTGTGGCCAGTAGTTTAAACTTCACTTAAGGATTAACTCTCTTCCATCATTTTTACATATCCACATCACAAAACACAATTCTACTTGTATACGCATGTTACCGTCTCATGCGTGTGTTCACAGTGGTTACATATCACGTAAAAATTTTACTACTGTGCGCGGATCCATTTTAGCTGCCGATCCGAAGATACGAGTATCTGCAGCTCCATTTTTTGTAAATTCTCTACAAGAGTATAAAATTAATGAATAGCTGGGAGTAAGCAAACGGTCTACAAATATCAACTGGTTGTGATGACTTTAAAAACAATTTCATCCGTAATGGAATTTCAGTGTTTTGAAATTCATGGTATATAGAATAAGAAATACATTTTAGAAAAAATGAGAAACGTCCGCTTTTGATTTGAAACTTTCGCGGCGACTAAATTCGTTAAAATCTTCTAGGGCAAACAGCCGAGACAAATGGTTACACGAAAATATCCATCTTTGTTCCCATCATCAGGGTCCTGATGTGACCGGATGCCACACTGGCTGACTGCCCGAGAAGATTTTTATTAATGTCAGCTTTTGGTTCTATTGAACAACACTGCTAACAAAATCCTTTCAAGGGTTCACTTAAAAATGACGTTCAGTTTTTCAGATTTATATTTCTGGTGTAAACATGTTCCGGCAAAGAACGGCGAATGTGTTCGGACAAGGACGTATGCTGTTGCATGGAGCATTCGACACACATCCGGCGAGGCTGCCACGACGGTCAACTGTTTCCGTTATCCCTCTGTTCAACGACGTCAGAGATCGCTCATCCCGCATTCTCTTCCCTCTTCATAAGGTAGCCATTTCAACTCTTGTCATGTTCACAATACAAATAAAAACTCTTGACAAATAACACCTCTTGGTATTACAGAAAGAAAATAGCTGCTTTCCGTGCAAGAAAAGCCTAAGCATACACTTCCTGTTATTCAAGGACATTAATCCGCAAAGCCTTTTCAATCTATTTACAAAGAGTTGCACTTTTTCATATTTTACAGGTAGGCACCTAATATGACATTAATTCGTTGGACAGCAGTGATTAGCAACTGCACATCACAACCACTTTCAGCAAACTCATTTTGCCCCAGAGAAGAGATTCTTTCACGCATTTCATTTTCTTCTCAAAATAAATTAATCATTAATTTCTTTACACAATAAACAAACATCTTTGTAACGAAGAGTAGGCATGCTTTGGGAGGGGGGGGGGGTTACGATCCGATCCCTAATTTCACCATTTTTAAGAGACAAAATTAATTAACTTTGAGGTAATGTCAAGGAAAATTCAAAACGCCAAACACCAAAGAAGCAGAAATATTGGCATCTGTCTGAAGTCCGCGCGGTTTTACAACCCAGATGACTAACATCGACATCTTTGTGAAAACTCAAATTTCAAACAATGACTGTTTTACGAAGCAGTGCTTAAAGACATATTAAATTACTGCAATTTTCTATATTATGGATGAGACCAGCAACAAGTCGGGTCATAGAAGAAACGGGGGAGGGGCTTGTTCCAGTGGTCATACTGACCTAATACGGAAACGACGAAAGGTCAATGTTTTCAAAGTGTCCTTCAAAGATGTCCATACGTCTTTTCATTTAATTGATAAAATTCTTCAACAAAGTTATCGAGTTCTTTTTACACAGGGAATTCTGTGAATACACCATAAATTACTTTAAGACCTCGTCTAGCAATAGGAAATCTAATACATATTTCAAAGTATACCTTAAGCTAAGATAAAAATTTTCCTGGTGCTTAATTAAGTACCACGTAAGGCGGATAAATTCGTAACTTCGACAACAGATGGGGATGAATGATTAGCTTGACGCCCCAGCCGTCTTAACATCGAGGTAAACACACCATGCATCTGGATATGAGGCTAGGTATGGTCCCATGTCCGGTATAGACCAGGTGACGAAGAGAAAGATCCTGTCAGGAATCGAATTCCGGTAATCCAGCCGGCAGCGTAATCACTATACTGACCGTCCTTCCTCGGCTCTCTCCTCTTATCAACTGAGAAGCTGTGTTTCGCCTAGATTTCGCTCGTCCTCAAGGAACTCTTTACATTGTTCTACTTCATTTATGAGGTCTTTGCACTCAGCTGGCTTTGCTGCTGGTACATAGGAATTTCTGGGTGATAAAGCCTAAGAAGTTGTAGGGAGAGAGTTTCCGGACTTAAATTCCAGACATTCATTTGCTGTGCTTGGGAAAAGACAGGAGTTACTTGATGAAA
>NW_019059994.1:1324653-1348195 GCF_000696155.1 Zootermopsis nevadensis | reverse complement strand
GCAACAACCCAGAAGACAGAAAGCTTCATACTCACTGCTGTGAAAACCTCAAATCTTACAAATATATCACTATATTACTATTATTAATCATAAATATATTTAATTACATTTTTACATAAAATGACTATGCGTAATAAATACAATATATCTCCATCATCAGCGTCCTATTATGGAAACAGCAAGTGAGCAACTTGCCCAGTTACGGGATGATAATATTCCGAAGAAAAACTCTTCACCGTGGAATTTGTTAGTTAGTTACTTTGTTTGTTACTAAAACTTGTTACTTAGGTCCATAAGTAATGTCTATTTCAACGATTTTATGTTCTTTCCTGCTGTCGTTACAATTTTCCAGACATTGTCGTGGATTTATACCCGTCTTGGACGCAAGGATAAAAAATTTAATACTGTGCATTTACACGATCTGCCCACGAGCAATTACGTACCTGATCGTTCTGGTGCCCTGTCTTCTGAGTTCCGGAGCAAAGGTAATCCTTGCCATAACGGGCAGGTAGTTGCTTGTCGCCAGCGTTCTTGGCCAAGATAAAGACACGGCCATGCTTGAACATCTTCGCTCCTTGCTCGTCGCTTGTCGTCCGCCAGTAAATAGTTTGCACTGCGCTGCGGCCCGCGATATAACGTGAAGTTGAACCAATCAACATCGTTGCTTGGTTAGTAATTATGTTCTAGTTAAAACACAAATAATTCGCTTCTTGCAATTTGAAAGAAGTTAATTTCTACGATTCCTTCAAAAATACACGACCTATAAATGACAAGATAAAGCCTACATGAATTTTTGTATGAGAAATAAATGGCTAATAGTAATGAAGATGAATATGAAGCGACATGAAGATAAGAGGAATGTGTGGAAGAGTAGTAGACAAATCATCCATATTTATACTAATACGACCACCCCCTCCACTTAACTAACTTTCGATCTTCCAAACGAACAAGTTTCCGTATAAAGTCCATATAAAATATCACACTACAGCTTGCAGCATTCTGAAACCAAACCAGGACAAAGTCTGTGCCTTGCAACATAATGCAAGGACTGTCCAAACACGTGTCCGTACCTGACGTTTACACTTATTTAACAACGCTTTATCAAATGTATAGAATATTAATACCAATTATTTATTGCAGGTGTGAAAATTTCTCAACATAAGATTAAAACATATGATTAAGTTCGTTTGAGAACAAGTACCTGAGATAATATGTGAACTTCAAGGATAGGAAATAACATGAATCTGGAGGAAAAGTTTCTTTATTTTCTGAGCTCTTTCCCACACGTGATTTTGACTATCAAGGTTTGTAAGACGGAAGGAGCATAAATCACGCATAGGACAAATAAAAAATTCACACAAAACTGCAGTCATAAATCCTGAATACACCAGGGAAAAGTGGCCGACTCTTGAAAACGGCAATGAATTTTCTAGTTCCATTTTAATATTATCCTCCCACCTACTTTAGGCCTTCCAAATGGTTTCTTCCCTTCAGGTTTTCATACGTGAAAACTTTTATAAGAAAACTGAATGTACTAAAATCTTGAAATTTTGATGAGGAAACTGATGACAGATGTGTGATCTGTTCACTAACTTTAAATATAAATATTTGTGGTACCGTAAATTCAAATGGCTCTTCCAAATGGTATCTTCACCTTGAAGAAGCCTTCCTTGGACGGGTGGAAGAGCTTGTGTGCACTAGTGACTAGTGAACCTGTCGGTAGCGTAGTTATGGTAGGGCCTCCCAGGCGAAGTGACAGACTAAGGGAGATACCCTGGTCCTCAGGTTGAGGGTTCAGGTGTTCGGCTAGCTCCTCGGCACTCGTAAAAAATAGACAATTGCTAAACGCCCCAACGGGGAATCGAAGGATGTCGACAGACGTTTTAAACTGGTATATATATATAAAAATTCGAATGGTATTTTCAGATGTGTGACACCCCTAGCACACGCGTCGTCGCAGGAACAAAGCGTTTACACACCACAACGACATTGGTACGTCAATATTATCGCTGTCAGCTGGTGTGAACTATGGGCTCCGGGCCATTCAATGGGTTTACATGTCGTGGGAAACTTGATCGGTAATAAAACAACAAATCGTCAATGAATAAAAAATAAATTATTTTAGTGACTAAAGGACGTGTATTCAGAGGAAGATAAATACGTGACTGTAAAATTTCTGATGCAACATCCATGACTATGGCAAAAGAGTTTAGTTTTAACGTCATCTTCCGTTTCTTCGTGCCAACATGAAAAAGGTTGGCATCAATATCTAAGGTGACTTGTATAACATTAAAATCGTTATTTATGGTCTGTGCACTTGAACGAACGTTGAAGAAGTAGTCTTGTGGAAATTAACTAGGTCGTAATGGAAAATAACGAAGACCTCAGTGACATTGGCAACCAGCATTGCTTTCAAGCCCGGTCCACACACGCCTACTCTGCCGTAACGCAACACGGGAATCCGAGATTCACACGTGGACGAAACGGCACGCGTTCTGGCTAACGTCGACAATTGCCGCGGTGGCGTAACGTAATGGCCGTTGAAGTTCGCTCAAAAACCGATAGCAGTCAGTGTGAATCCGGCTTGAGACGTGAGAAGTGTCCCATCTTTTTTTTTGTTTTGCAAGTGAAAATATCACTGATGACAACGTTGGTATAATTATAATACGGAAACATTTTGATTTACGCAGGCCACAATCACTGGAGAACGAGCAAAACTGAAGATGCCTGTCTTCTGAAATATTGCACCTTGCAATCAGTAATTGTGCGACGTGTCTCCGTAGTTATGGTTGTCGTCCAATCAAAATTGCGACACACAATAAGTCAATGTTTACGTAACTAGCCAATTGTGGAACAACGTCAATGTACAGAGATTTCAGTTCATGGGGCCGGAAATAATTTGTCACTTCATAAATAAATCCGCTTTCATTCGCATTTTAATGCTTGACTTACATTTACAGAGATAATACAGAACGGGTTTGAAAATTCAGTGACACGTTAAAAATGTATTTAGAAAAAGAAAAGTTTGTATCTAGCAATGTATGCACTCATGTGAACGGCGACTTCAAAATGTCGAAGCCTGAAATATCAATTCCCGTGCCAAAACTCTGACTGTTCGGTTACAAAAACACGGAGAACCACTTCTTTCCAAGGTACCTGCTGGATTCCTAATCTTGATACTAAAACGCGCATAAGAATCGAATTACCAAACACACAATTATTTTTTTCGCTTATATATTCCTAATATAATAGCCAATGTCCGTCACGCTTGATTGTACGAGCATGATAAAAAATTAAATAAATACGTTACATTTGTTTCTAGTGGTGTGTCATGTGTTCGGAACGTGTCATAAAAGGAATTGGACTGAGTAGAAAGCCGTGTTTCACTCCATGATAGCTGGGCTTCTTTGAAATTCTGAAAACAAACAGTAGCTCGTGGAATTCCACGTGTAAAAATCCCACCGACTTGGAAGGTTTAATTAACCTCTGGGAGCATTTGTGAACCTGATAATGCACCTTTGGGTACCATAAAAAGGGCTTAATAATGTCTTGTCTAGCTGAGCGACCATTAGCTTTTCAATGTGGATGCTGCTCCGTGGAGTAAATTAGGGATAATATTTACTTGGCGACTTAGTAAACAGAAATCAGACTGTGTTGGCACGGTCGCTCTGATGTCAAATCGTTTTTCCCGTGACAAACACAATACATTCTATCACTGGTGGATGTCGCACAATATTATTGAACGAGTTCCATCTGTGGGTGAGATCTGAACAACACGGCTTCAAGTATCTCAGAGTAATTAATTAGGGCTCCTGACGCATCACTTTCGCTTTGCACGGCGTGCTACTTCAGTTTCAAGACAAGTGCACGTAGACTCTCGTTTCCTCGCAATTACGGGATATATAAATTCCGTCTGTGTTCTCTACCAGCCAATATCATTTGCTGAGATTTCAGTTTCTCACGGCGGCGAGTATTTCGACGTTTCAGAGGTGCTTACTCCCTCCATCATCAGGGCGCTGATGAAACTGTGCGCGCGGTGTATAATATTAAAATTGACCTTAAAATAGTGTGCGACTGTGTGGGTTGTATTCATTTAGCTCAGGACAGGGGCCACTGGCGGGGTTCTGTGAAAAAAGTAATAAACCTTCAGGTTCTATAAAAGTGCGCAGAGTGTCTTGATCAGCTGATAGTCTATTAATTTATAAAAAAAAGACTTCCCCATGAGGTATTTGTATCGCATTACCCTTAGGCATAAATAAAATTTAAATTTGAAACAAACTGCATGTTTAGAAATAAATACGCAACATATAGCAAACATCACATATTTTAATTTAAACATTCAACTTCACACTTTTCAGCAGATTATTTACCCAAGTTACCTCAGAATTTCATAACCTTTACATCTTGCAATACACTATTTGTAATTACTGAACAGAAAACGCAACGAATAAACTCAAATATTGATAAAATGTTTCGTAACTCTGGTGACCAAATACGTGACGTAAGCAAAGTCCCTGGTTATGGAATAATAAGCTAGCTACGTTTCCATCAGCTGCAGAACAAATACGAAACGACAACTTGCCTCTTGCTTTTCCAAAGACAATCTGACCTGCACTCAAGGTCACCATGGCATACTAAAGCACGTCTCTTTGGATCTAAACTCGTCTAGCTACATGAACTTCACTCAACAACCGGCCTATTACAAGAATAACAAACACAGGCCTATATTTATAGCATGGCGAGTAGTCAATACGTTCTACGTCAATAGGTTCTAATGATGATGAAGGCAGCAAGCACCTCTGAAACGTCGGAAAACTTCTACCAGATTCGATGTCGTTACAACCCAGAAGAAAGTCATCTTAATAGTCGATATTTATGTTCAGTCAGCTAACAAACAGATCCTTATTGCAAAATTCTACACCTTTATTGAAGCTGTAGGTCGATTATCGTTTTTACAGAAAGCTGTTCCGGGACGTTATAGGCCAAACGACCGGCTGAATCCAGTCCAAACTGACACGTCGTAATTTAACTTTCAATTTTTATTTCCTACGAAAGCCTTCGCCTCACAAGTTTTCACCTTCAGAATGTTTGGTTAAAATTTGCATAACATTCGTCATCTCCACTCAAGTCACAGTCCCCTCCTATCGCATCTTCTGTGATTTAACCAACATAATAATATTTGGTGAAGAGTGAAAATTATGAAGTTGGTCGTTATGAAATTTTCTCTACCTCCCTGTTACTTCCCCTTTCTTAGGCAGAAACAAATCTGTTCTTTTTATCATTCTGTAGCTAGCATCGAGTTTACCTCAACTGTCGTCAATCCGCGGTCAATATGCTGTTCGAGGTCCATAGGACTTCGAAACGAAACTTGGTCGATGTATGGAGGAGTAAAGGTATTGCTCCACCCATGAAAAGGAAATGGTCAGTGTCACATCCCGGGTAGCTTTCTGCCCGGCACACACTGGACTAGATATTGTGTGGGTTTCAGAGCCGGCCCGGTCGATTAGCCAGGAAAAAAATAATCCCTGTCTCTGAGGGAAATCGAACCCAGGTTTCCCAATTCAGAGACTGATGAGATATCTTGGCTCATTTACAGACGCAAGATGTATCAATATTAAATTTCGTACCAGTTTCCTTGTGGATATCTTCAGCGTCTTTCATCCGAAACCGAAGACAAGGACGTAAACAAACAGGCAGTATAATTAGGTATAATCAGGATCGTAGAATGTACGTATGCATGAGGCAAGTTCAGTGTTCAAAGCTATACTTTCAGAAGAAAGGACGCTGTCTGTGAGATCCCTCTTGGACCGAATGTATCTGGTAAACCTCACATGATTTAGGGGCGAGATACGAAAGTAAATTTGGAAGAAGTCCAAATATTTGTAACGTTAGGAAGTGAAATATGGCTCTGTATTTCAGACCGCAATAAGCAGAAGATGGTAAATTAGAACACGGTGATGCGCAGGAAACGCATTTCCGTCTACGGCAAATGCAACATACAGTAAATTAAAACCCCTCTGGTACCGCAGACCCCTTACCAAATTTTCGATTAAACAGAATAAATACTGACTAAAATATAGGCGTACGAACATACCTTATCGTGTCTTTACTCCAGTTTAAAAGTATGTGATGAAGCTTAAACTTAGAACAACACAGCCGACTGAAAAACACTGTCTTCAGGATATGCAAGGAAAACACGTGTCATGTTGTATGAAGGTGTCGTTGCACAAAGGATATCTGGCTTCACCGAGCTGAGAAACTTAGCATTGGCACTAGACTGCACGATTTAGCTTCAGAGAAAAAATACATATTTAAGTCAATAACCTCAAAGGCACATTACTTATACACAATTTGAGTACTTTAACTGAAACTGTGAGCGAATGGTAGTAGCCCATGGAGATCTGCGACCACTCATTCGAAGTATTACCAAGTTCCCACGATGCCCGGAAAATCATTCACATACCTAAATGACGCTTCGTAACATATAATTTGACATTACAACCCACATCACCAATTCAACATATAAGTGTTCATAGTTTGACCTATAAGAGCGTTATAATATACTTGTGGAAAAGTCCCGTTTGAATTAAACGGGGGGTTATTTATTTCTGTCTTCATCCCTTATCCATTTCTAGTTTCTTTATCCTTTTCGTCCTTTTATCTCCTTTATGAATGATTCTAAAAGCTTTCTAATGGTAGCAGCACTTGTAAAACAGAATATTCTGTCATTACTAAGAACATACGGCATGCGTATGACACACACAGGCGTAATTAATCATAAACCATATCCTATTACAAACAAATTTTGCAGAAATATATTCAGAACGCTTCAAGACAATCTATAAAGTTCGTAAGCTATAAAACAGTGGTTACTAGAAACAATGAAAATACAAAAATAAATTCTCCACAATAAAGATGGTCCTCGATTATTAGAAACGATATGAAATTCTAATTAAGCAGCAGCTTCATAGCAGCTCACTTTCTGCGCTATGGATGTGGCATAATGAACCCCGACCTTCAGTCCGCATTAGCTACAGAACATCTCGCCATGCGAAAACTCAGATTAGTGAGTATTCTGTAGCTCTGTATTACTCTGATGACATCGGATCACACAACCGCGAGACAAAATTAATATGACGTACGCAATTAATTGCGAAACATAATTAATCTTCAGAGGTGTTTGAGTGAGGGGGGGGGGGCGAGTTACAGAAATATAATTTCTCCTTTAGACGTCAGTGAACTTTGAACTTTCAAAGTTCATGTATCCAGAATTAGAAATGAAATATGTTAACAGAAAAAAATATTTTTTGATAGGAACGTGTGTTTATCTACAAAAAAATATACACTGTATGCATATAAGCAATGTCTACATAGCTACCGCATGTAAAAATACTTTCGTCTTTTTTCAAATACTAATACATTATTCAAATCAAGTAGAGAATCGTGGATGAGGCATGTAGCACGCATGGTAGATGTCAAAATGCATGCAGAATTTTTAGTCGGAAACCGTGAAAATAACGAAGATGGAAAAGGCGAATGAGGCATGCAGAAAATACAATAACGCATTTTAAGTTTACTCCACTCGAGTAAAGTTTTCCGTCTTGTTGCTACGAGCAAACTGCTGACGTAATAAACTACATCAAGTAGCAAACAAAATATTCTCTGCTGACAGATCAGACAAACTGTTTGATATGTTATCGGTTACTCTGAGAAGGAAGCTGTTGTTTGTTCAATAGAACTCGTTTAGCATTCATTCAGTATCGAATTATCTCGTGGGCTACCAAGGCAGAAAGAAATAAGCTCAGGCCGTAGCAGTTCATACAATGCGAAACAAACTCGTTCCATTTTTCATGTGACGGATGAAGCAACAGAGTAATTCACTTATTATAAACAATGTCACTGAGGCTTTGGAGGAAATGTCAGAACGCAACATGAGTTCCTCTCTCTCTTGTAATTTTTTAAACATTTCACCCACTGGAATGAAAGTGGACATGGAGGGGTGAGCTGAACGCTCAAGCTTTTCAGGTACGAATACAAACAAATCCATTCAGTGCAGAGAATAGTTTAAATTTAAAGTAGATATTTTGGAACAAAGAGCCGTTTCTATGTCTGTTTCTATGTGGGAGTGAATCCAGACATTAGTTTCCTAAAATAGCTCACCGGTACCTCTCATCGTAAAACAGAAAATTTACACGAAGATTCTAACTAACTTCACGGCGCAGAGTCCTTCTTCAGAAGCTAGCCTAATTAAACGCTGAGGAAGTCAGCCAGATGAATCCAATACATTTATTACTCACACGGAATTGCATATAATTATGAAATTCTTATATTTCCATGTTTCCCTGCGTCTAGTTTGCCTGGTATTGTTACAATAATAATTTAAGGTAAATGCATAAAGCGATTTGCGTAAGCAATTGTTATGTCAACACGTAAATATGGACTTATTTACAAGAGGTCGTCATTCGGCGCCACGGCGTTAAATAGTACGAAAGATGTGTGCTGTCATACAATGTCGAATGTGTGCACAACAACATATTCCAGGCTTCTTTAATTCTTTATGTAAAGCTGACCAATACCGAAGTGACTGGTACTTGCGAGCAGTAAAATTTTGTTTCCTTCTCAAACAGCATTTTTTAAGTCGCATGCGTACAGACAGACTGGCCTGCCAGGTCACTAGCCTATGGCGCAAGAAATTAAATTATTTACATTGATTAGTCAAAGACTACGTTAAAGTTCCCTATACGAACAAACATAACCCCGCGACGGCATACAAGAATCAATGGAGTACGTTTCTTCTTCAGCTATTTAAATACACTAGTTCAAATCCTGGTCTTGAAGTCAGGTCATGCGGAAACAGAACATTATTAAATTCCCCAAATAATCAAGCGGAGAATATCTTGAAATATAAGGATCTTATCATTGAAATACAGCGAATGTGGAAAGTGAAAGCTAAAATAATTCCAATAATTATAGGAGCAGCTGGAACCGTCTCCAAGTCACTTAGAAAATATTTGGCCAACATTCCGGGCCAACACAACATCAGGGAACTGCAGAAAACTGCCATTTTAGGAACTTCATACATCATTTGAAAGACGCTATCGTAAAATATGTAGTCATCCCTCACAATAAAACTATATAATACACGTAACACGTATTAAAAACAAAATATATTTCGGAAAAAGCTACTTCACAATGTATCTTAGAGACAAGGTTTGTCTCGGGTACACGGAAGTAAATACTCTATAAAGTGGTGAATAAATGGAATATTAATATTATTATTAATAATAATATGTCACTGTTGTGTTGTACAGTAAAGCACCTATACCCAATATAATATCCAATGTCCGTCACACCTGACTATATGCGGAAAGAATATTTAATTACATTTCTGACAGCGATGTCTCTGGTAGCAATAAATATAAGCAATGCTGTGGTGGCGCCTATGTTGGGATCTGGCGGCGTTCGTCTGAAGTCAGGCGGTCGGTTGTGTGGGTGTGCGTTTGACGAGATCTTGCTTGGCCACAGTCGCCGTCGAGATGTTTTCATATTTCGGCCTATTTTTACTTTATAAAGAAATGCTATAAACGTAATACCTTCAATACGAACTTTATATATGGTAATGCAATAAACTGTATGACTATATTCACAAAGGAGCTCATTCTCATCAAATTTCACGGGCCATACTAGGCTAGTTTATTTTTTATTCTTCCAATTTTAATGATCTGGAGATTTACCACAAGCCAGACTGGAGTATTCGCCACTGGCATGTACCTGAGGACAGAGAAATATCTAATTTCCGAAACGTTGTGTTTTTTTAAGAACACCAGACGACGAACAAAATCCAGAACTCAGTTATAGTAGCTAATATTATTGGCGAATTGTGTATTAAATCCCCAAACTCACAACTGTCACACATTATTTCTTTTTGAAACAACACGCGGTTTCAATAATGGAGACACAATTACTTAGTAGAACTCTAATACTAATTTCCTTTGTACGAGAATACATCGACACACCCTTTGTGTGAGAGATCAATGAAATTCAATTTTAACACGCACGGCATTCAATAAAAGTATCTGTCACTCATTTACAAATTTTATAAAAATAATAACTGAAATTAAAATCATTAACAATTCCCTCAGTGACACTGAATAATTACCATGATTCCCCATATTAGTATTGAATTAAACTTTCTCTTTTGTTAGGTGTTCGTGGATTGTTTTGGAAACCAGCACACGGTATAATATAACGAACGTGCACTTTGTAGTCTGTGAAAGGGGTTAATTTAAAACGTATTACAGAACAAACGAAATACAAAGGTCTGAAAGGCATGCAAAATACGAGAAATTCAATTTCTAGTAATTTCAGTCCCGTACATTTTATTTATACACCCGCTTTCCATGCTGAAACAACTTAAAATGGTCACGTTGCATTTCGGCTCAAAACACCCACACGGCACGCATCATTCTAACGTGCCCAGACATATAGAAATATTCCCCAGACACAACACGGAGCTGTGCTGTTTCATATCAATAAGACTTAAACAGCACGTACGAATGTTTGGTTTGAATTAACCCACTGAAGCTCTCCTACACAATTCTTCGTACGAAGCTCAAATTCTGGGTTTGTGTATTTGTTCGCTTATAGCTCAAGAACAGATATACCGGTTTGCACCAAACTTGGCGTGCTTATTTCTTGAGCCCAGGAGGAGATCATATCTGGGTCAAAACTCCCGAAAATGTGTCCGAGTTCTATTCCAGTCATTCTTTTATAGTACTTGGTAGTCTCGCCATACAGACTGAAGCATGCCAAACAGAACAGACGTCATAAATTGTACCCAAATCCTTGACATTCGCTCCGAAGGTCACGAACAAAGTCTGCCAGATTCATGTGCGTCAGTAGCATTTTGAATCCACTGAAAAGGACGATCGTGTCAGTGTCTTCTGGACCCGACCAAGTTCAGGTTGCGAGATATACAACCACGCAGCTGTGGGGAGCCTTCCCCCTCCGTAATTGATTAATGTTGTTAAACAATAGTCTTTTAATTGTGGCAGTAAAAGGATACAAAAATCGATTTTGGGAGGGGGGGGGGCGTAGAGTGTCTGTCAGTTCGCCATTTACATGCGTTTAGAGTTTCCGTTGAACAATTACATTAAATCACTACAAACCTCTTTGTTCATTCAATTCCATGATTAAACCTGAAAGATCCGATCAGTGTTGGCCTTCTGGGTTGCAACACAGTCCACACTTATGAGTATGTGCATAGTATCTGGGACCAAACTACACGTTTCGCCTACTTCACTAGCTGTGGGTTTATTATTTATTTATTTAGTGTTCTGTCTGACGACAGGTCCATATGAACAGGATCCTTCCATCCTTTTCTCGGACTGGGACCTGTTCATATGCGTTCTTGGCAGATGATCCAGAAGTGGTTTGCCATTGCCTTCTTCTGTGTGTGAATGGAATAATTGTTGGGATGCCACGGAGGAAAACTCCGTGTTGCCTAGACCACGGCCTTGCCCAACACAAGTTATAAATTCGGGCACCGCCGGGAATCGAACCCGAGACCCCAGGATTACAAGGCCAGCGTTCTAACCGCTAGACCACCGTGGCTATAGCTGTGGGTAGAAGGAAAAAAGACGCACAGACAACGTCAACCAAAGACATTACTGACATTAGAAACTGAGACAGCTAGCTGCAAAACCAATGCCGCTGGCCAATAATTGTTATAACATGAACAGTGAATGTTTCCTTTCCCATTCCCACCCCTCTCATTCCCTTACGTTTTATAGCGAACGTCGAGCCCATAGATTTCCCCCGACTACTTTATGTTTCGGAGGAACATACTGCCTGTATCGTCCTGTCATCTTCATAGATAATCATAGGAAGAAAACACTGATCCCTTGCTGCAATGAGACATAAGAAACATCTGTAATGAGGCAACTGATTTAATGGAATAACACGATAAATGACTTACGTCTGAGTCAGACTTCAAGGGTCAGCGAAGAAGTCGCGATACTCAGAGAAAGAGAGAGAGAGTGTCAGGAAATAAACCGACCAACTAAATAGGGCAGAGTACAATATTGCGTTCAAATTTCCTCGTACACAACAGCTGTTTCATTTCTCTGCCCTTCATCAAAGTGCGTCAGTACGAGCCATCGATAATCAAGTGATTTTGTTTGCATATAAATATCTCTTGTTCTCCATTAATCTGCATCAGACGAACAGAGCTAGCTACACAGCCTCTGTACAATTACAAAGAAACAGGTCAGCATGATTGTTGGTAGTGCTACACGCTATCTTGCCGGCCGAGGCGCCGTCCAGACAGTTTATTGGATTGGAGATGGTTCAGGGGGTAAAATGGTTAAATACAGCCGTGTGCTGACTTTCAGAGACAAGAACGCGGCGGCTGAGAATATTTCACTCAACGGTTCGCAATACAGCCAGCGTATGCAGAGCCCTCCGCCATCAGCAGCACAACAGGTGAGTGCAAATATCGATTGTCCATCGCAAGGTACAGAAAACATTACTTCATCTGCACTCTGAAGAATCACTGGGGATGAATGTCATTGTCGATACAATGTTCTTGGTTCAAATCCTTGAAGCATGTAACGAACATTCACGTAAGTGGGCCCGAACAGCTGAACCCAAATTGAATAAAACTGTGTGTAACAGAATTAAACTACTTCTGCCGAAGCAATTAATTTCTATTTAAACCAATTCATTTTCAGGAGAGATTTAAATTTAGATAAGTATAAATCACGTTTTATGTTTCGAGAGTAATTTGAGTAGTTTAGTAAAGTAAAGTTTGTCCCACTATACGGCATGTAGGCGTTTGGGGTGAGTGGAGGTATAGCTCCTCTCTTCCTTGACCCCGGCACTAGATGGGGGTGAGTGGTCAGCATCACGCACCGGCCGGCTTTACCCCCGGGAAAGGACCCCGGTACCCATTGTAGAGGAGGCTGGGTGTAGTAGTTTATATTAAACTTAATATGTACACCTAATAGTATTTGTGTTAATTACTACCAATACGTTTATTCATTGAATAATTTCTAATACCACATTAATTAAGGTCCTAAACCTATCTTAATCGCTACTAACTAACCATTCGCTGGCCAGAATGAATTTAGTATCTCCATAAAATGCATACAAATACACATACATTCTGAGAAATATTCATTGATTTCGATATTCCGACCTTAGAACGATGAAAGATGGGAAAGTCATTTAAAGTTAATTTTAGGGAAACAAACTAGGACGATATGGTGCGATAAACCTCTGGATTATCCTGCCTGTGAACAGTTTAATTAATTTTTGAGCGATGGTTATAAATATTCGGTGAAGGAAAAATTTGTACGATTTAAATCTTCCTCATAACAATAAATTATTTTATTGTGCTTAGGCCCACACAAATATTACAAAAATGCAGCTTGGCCTATGATCTAAAGCAATGCCTATATATAACGATCTTCTGTTTCTCTCACAGTATGATGGTTGATGTTTGCCCGAGTTTTTCTCTATTGTAAGTTTATGGGCTTATTTTTTATCTAAATGGGCCGTAAAATTTTTCTAAACCATTAGTACTTCAGAATTAATTCTTAGGCTAAATACTAATTAGTTCCAAATAATATTGTTGCAGTTATTTGCAATTTCCATTGTTTCGCAGGTCCCTGACAGAAGGTATTTCCACACGACTACGCCATTGATGAGTTAGCCATCAGAACAAACATCACTTTGTCTTGGCCAGTCCGTCACGTCACTTCAGTGCAAATATCTCAAGAGCAATAGTTTCAAATTTTAAATGAACATTCTGTGGCATAAATTTAATTTAATTAAGGACTCTTTGGTTGAAAATACTCAGACTAAATTTGACTCTGAAATGCGTTGGAAGCTCTGAACAGTGAAACAACAAAAATGACGCAAAACATGATTAGTGACATCTACAGAGCAAACGTTTCAACGAACATGACGTCAAGGAAACAAAAATTATGCTACAATTATTTTTCGCTAAAGCTGAAGTGAGTTACATTTCAAGAGCATACTGTATAAAAGCTATTTATTGGTTAATTTATATCTGGAAGAATCATTCTGTGGTATTTTTGTTATATCAAAACTCTTTACTTCTGAAGTTAAATTATGGAGTAGTATTCACGTTAGTGGGAAACTCGATGCGACAAAAATTCAACAATATCTGTGCTCTGTTAAATATCCCAAACAGTATTGCCTTAATGTATTCGTGACTAATTTATCTTGCATAACTTCGGCGCCTTTAAACATTGCGTTTAAAGCGCGAAACATGTAAGTTATGGAAGATCGCACAAGTTGTGAGTCAACTACAGAGTGTCCCAAAAATGTGTATACTCAGCAGCATCTTTGGTGCCCGTTTGTCGATCAGTTACTCACTGCTGCCAACTGTGGCACGAATCTAACGGTGGTCATTTATAACACCTACACTAGATTCGCTAATTCAATTCGTGCCAATGCTGATGACGTATGAAATGATTTAGTCTATTAAACTGTATTTGTTTCATTCACTGTATGTGAGTATACATTTATTTTGGGCATTCTGTACGGTTCAGAACTGTACAGGCCTATATCTTTTTAGTTTATTGCTTTCATTGTCGTATGGACCTACTAGTGTTTTTTTAAGCTATTTATTTGTTTGCCAATTATAAAGTAAAATATATAAAGGCATAAAAATTGCTTTATAATGTGTACATCTACTGCCGAATTAAATTAATTTATTATGATACCTGTTTCAAAATAATCATGCTAGTGTTTGTAAATTCCGCTAATTCAACAAGACTATTCCTCTCCGTTTATCACATAAGCGACTGTTTCCTTCTACTGTTTGATGTCCCACACTAGAAAAATAGTTTATATTACGCAGAGCTCAAATTAACATTCTTCCATTCTTTAAAAATGATCAATAATTACAAACATTCGTACATCACCCATAATACAGATTTCAGTAAGAAAATTTGAGCTTGGTCTCCTGACCTGTAACATACCGGCTGCATCTTCATTCCTAAAGATGTAGGCAGTATGTTCCTCCGAAACTTTGGTATCTACCTACAAGTCTACACTGCGTTAAAATCCAGAATAACAACATCGACAATGCTTGTCTAAAACATAATCAGTGTGGCGAATATTTAAATTAAGTCCCGACTCTGTAGAATGCGATTTCTGCAGCGAAGGTAGCTTTACAAGCCTCCGGATGCTGTTACAAAGACAAAACGGAAGAGAGAGTGATATTTCAACTTAACTCTCTTGATATTTAGAATTCAGTCCGTACTTCAAAAAGAAAGGAAAAGCACCACATTTCATCATTACAAAGATCGGCTGGTTAAGGAAAAAAATATCTGTATACGTTGAGAATTATACGAAAACCGTAGATCAATCGATAAATCAGTCACTTATTACTTGAAATTTCTGCGCAGAAAAATATGTCTACCTAACATCGGAAAATTCAGTTACAAAATAGAGAGTTACTGACTCTTAAAGCAGATGTTATACATAGTTAATACTGTGCTTTAAAGAATTCAAGAAAATCGAACTTTTAACCAAATAAATAAAAGTCAGACTTTCATCGCACAACTTACGATCTACAACAAAATTATTTAATAAAAAGAGAAAATTAAAATAAATTATTTAATAGTTGGACTACATCGAACTTCACAAAACTCTTTCCAGTGTATGAGTAATTTTTAGCGAAAATATTACATCTTGCACAGTTAAGACAGGCACTAAGTAAATAAATAAACAAACTAATTAAATCTAAAAAACAATGAAACAAAGAATTCGGACGTGTCAGGGCCCGTACCTCCTTAAACAAACCAACAGCATATCCAGGGTTTCATTCCGGGTGGAATTTTAAAACATTTCCTTAACGAAGGCTACGTCGTGTTTTACAAACACAGAATACACAATTTTAGTCCAGTCATTACAACAGCTTTTCCTAATTAATTCTGTTAATAGAGAATTCTCTTCTTCTCGTCCCAGATATTTTAAAATGGAGACTGTGGAATTCAGACAACCTCTGCTACCCTCTGAACATTTTATTCTCGAAATACAGGAACTGGAATTCCCCCTTTCCCGCTTGTCGAGGTTTCATAAATTTAATCAGGACAAAAATGTTGTTAACTTTACTCTTCATCTACATTACTATTCTGCCATGGCGAATAAAACGGAGACCATGCCCCCTGGCGCTCCCATTACAAATGTAAATTTCTGTCTTCAACCTTGACAGGCATGGTCAAAGACCGAATCTAGAATCATGGCAGAATACACCACAACACAGGAAATATTTCGCCTCCTTCATTCTCGTGATGAAGTTGGCCAAACATTTAAAGCGACGCAACAGCATCTGAAAGACGTCTGACGTTACATACACGATTTGAGGCCAAAATAAAGTATTCTGAGGGATCCTTGATAATGGAAACAGATATAATCTCCGAAACGTCGGAAACTAATTCTATTCTGAAACGACCAATCGCAAGAGAATACTTTGCTGCACAATAGTGAGGCATTCCACAGGGTGATTGAAAATTAACGCAATCATTCTTGACACATGTTCCATTTGTCAAAAAACTAAATTACAATGAAATCAGAAACTACAAAAGGAAAATGTTGGAAATTACCACCGCCTTCGGCGATACACGCATTCTGTATTTTCCTCGTGTTTGATTAATTGGACTGTGGAGGCTACGGACATCATCCGGCAAAGGGCTCTTGTTCTGGTGATGATCAAATTTTGGACTCGGTAACAAAAGAGAAAACAGAGAAACAAAGACATTTAATTATTCGAAATTACTCGATCCGCTGTACTAAAATGTCGGATATGCCACGACTGCATTCTGTAAGCTGCTTTCTTATTTTCCATCCTGAGTCTTAGTCCCAAAGAGCCTCTCCCTAAAATCGTATAACAACGTTCGGGGACCGAAACGTAGTATTATGTCGCCAGTTTAATGTAACTGGGTCGAGTCATCAGACAAAAGAAATCGAGCGACGTTGCCGTCAGGAACTACGAACTCCATAACTCATGAAACACTTGGAAATCAACTTTATGTTAACATCTATTTTCCTTTTGGGTTTGACACTTCCAGACTCTGAACTCGGTCGGATGCATTACATCGTAATTTGTAATTCTCAATTCTACCAGGAGCAGACGAAGAAGTGTAAACACTTGAAGTATACGACAAAACAGACGAACAAAAACAATTTATTGTGTGTTTGAAAAACGTTGCCACCCCCGTTGCTCAGAAAATAGTTCGTTCTTAAGAAATTACTTATATCTATCACTCGGATCTAAAAGGGGTTGTGACATCCATTATCATTAGTACGTATTATGTGTAATTATCTGTGCATTTATAATGCATACCACCAATTATTGCTACAAAATATTATTTAACTTCAAAATTTTGTTCAAGTTGAATTATTTTATAATAAAACTCAATGTGTTTACATATCTAAGGAAATAATTTCACGTTATTAAAGTCAACATTTATGTTTTCTCTGCTGGCCGAAAATAAATCAATCATTAAAATCCAAGGTAGGCTCCTGAGTTCTAAAATGCATCACTTTAATCTTAATAAATACAAAAAAATGGATATATTTCGTAAATAACTATTAAAGTTAACATGGGCTATGTTTTTCATAAACATACTGAATAACAACAAAAATAAATGTAGTGTCCACAAAAAATCCGCTTGTGCACGACTGTGTACATTCAGAATATCCCCACCCAAAAGGTAGTCGAAGATTTCGTTCTTTATCAGTGTAAAAGTAGCTTAAACAAATCTGTCGTCTAACTTGAACTTGCTGGATAAAAATATTTAACTTCGCAGCTGGATATATCTGCTTGTAAATAGTGCATAATGCCAAACGAGCGAGTGAAGGTCGTATTTGTAAATGGTCATAAGATTGTGAGCATACAACAAAGACAGAAATTGCTATTAATGATTATAATTGTTACGTATACTGTTCTTCCAAAGCCGTAGTTTAGTATTTCGCTACTTCCCTTTCAGAACCTGAGGCCTTCTTTAAAAGAATTACCGGAAAATTAGGCCTATTACACCACAATACCGTTACTTATTAGGCCTACACAACTCAACCACTGTTTAGTGCGTTATTGCACTACTGCATATTGCATAATTTTACTGGAGTTATTTTGTTAACATTCTCTAACAAGTGCCGATATTGTGTAATTATATGATTAAATAATGTTTCAACGTTACCATTCTTTGCTTCATTGTTGCGTGATGAATATATGCCGGCTGCAGAACGAAGCGAGACGAACTTGCCTGGAAACTGCGACCACTGGAGGACAGGATCCATTCACTTACCGATATTTAGGTTTGTCTGTTTATCAACGTCCTACACAATGCCTTTCAACAGTTTTCAGTTCTAAATACGTCCTCACTAGGCACATTCTATCTTTCCCACTTACGTCATATAGTTTCGTATTACTGAAGGGAAAAATGGCAATTATTTTTTTATGACACGTTTAACTCAACTGACACAACAGGCTAAATATTTGTGTAGTAGCCTTTACGTCAAGCACTCATTTTCTTTACACTCTAAATATGTCACTAGATGAAATTTCGCCACTGACGTTACTGCAAGACACGAAAAATATTCACTTTCATCCGCCCCACCCTTCCGATGTGAATTGTCCAACTAACAAAAATACGTATTATTTCCTATGTCTCCATCTTGTTTTCTTTCTCCGTTTCAGAACCGGGCAAGGTTTGATTGATACAGCCAGGTTTGCTTCATGACTCGTCAAAATCGACTTGCGGAACAAACTTGAGATTGGCAGCGAGGAGAAATTTACCCAGCTAATACGCCACCTCGCTAAATGTCACGCCTATCTAATCTTTCACAGTCATAACAAAGTGCAAAACAACTGTTCTTTTTATTTTAATGTCTGTTATAGCAACCATTTGACTAGGAATTAAATTCAGGCTCTTTCATTTAGCATAGGAACACCCCCAGGAGGTAAATTAGTATCTAATGACATCAACTACACGACTGCAATTGTGAGGTACAGTATAGTCGTCGTTCGATTTGCTTAGAAACTCGTTAACATTACATTTATATTGTTAAGAATATCAGGTTTAGATGTTAACTCCGTGTTATGTAATTGCACAATATTTATTGACCTTTCTGTGTTTATCCGGTTCAAATCTTTAAAATGGGACCAAACTTGTGGTTTTCATGGTTATGTTAGGCCACCTTCCAGACAAATACTGGTACAGTATACTGCCTTAAATTACCTATTCCATCCATTTACTTTCAAATTCGTCTTTCATGGTCATCCAACCATTCAATACATTACCAGGGCAAGAAGAGGTTAAGTTTATTAAAAATCAAACTATCTGTGAAGTGAATGATAACCAACCTTCTAGTATATTTTTGATTTACACGAAAATATAACTTCTATAAAACCTGTCATAAGGTACATATATTTTACATCATATCTTAGGAAGTTCACCAATATGACAACAAAATTAATATTTTTTGAATATAAATTGTTTATGAATTTTTATGCTTACTTAACCTGATCATGCCTACACCTGCTTTTCACCAGTCTACTTACCACAAGGGACTTCAGTGCAGCTGAGACAGTAATAATACTTTCAAAACTGTGTTAATGTTAGACGAGACAAAAGAAGGCAATGCATCATAACATTAATATATGCATATCACTTTTGAATTTGACAGTTTCAAAGAGAGTCAGAATAAGAGTTAATGAGACATTGGTTAAAGAGGTAGAGAAATTTGCTTATTTGGGAAGTGAGGTAAATTCAGAAGGAAAATTTATGTACAGATCAAGGCAATAATTTTCTCAAATAATCACATTATGAAAGGAAAAAGAAAAGATGCCAAAACAATGCATAAAATTATAAATCATATTTTAAAACATTTTATGCTGAAACACGACGAGAAACAAAAGCAGAAGCAATGGATATTTGTATGATCTGAAGCTCTCATGGTGACTAAGTATAATGAATTCTTCTCTTGCTACCAAGCCATGTCAGGGTGTTGAATGGAGAAAACACCAACATTTCAAGAACCATCCTCATCCTCAGGGTACTGAAATTCAGTTGGTGTTTTCTCCATTCAACCACTAACATGGCTGGTAGCCCAATATTTAAATAAAACCTCACTGTGCCAGTCTACCTTAACCTTTTCAGAGTTTCAATTTGACTCAGTCCACATTTAAAAACAATGTCGTTTCTTAATTGTTCAAATAAATTTGCCCTTGGATGTGATTCTTTACAATAGTTTTAATCACTAGGGCAATCAAGTTCCAGTCCACATTTTAAATTGAAATAAAATAAACGGAACCCATTACAAGTTTTCTATATCAATAATTTGAGCCGTAAAGGGTTAGTAAAATATTGGCAGTTCTTAAACAGTATGGAATTTCAGGTTACTCTGATTGACTTTATGAGAACTACAGCAAAAAGAACTAGAAGGCTGACCTGTTTAATGATTGCTGTTTTCCTTTACAGTTTACTCATCATGTTAACCTTACTTCTTGACAAATAATTTTTATGTTAACCGTGTCGTCTCTTGTATGATTTGAGGTTTTCACAGTGGTGAGTATGAAGATTTCTGTCTTCTGGGTTGTTGCGCTGTGTAGTCTGGTCGATGTTTACCAACGTTTCAGAGGTCATACTGCCTCCGTCATCGACCAGACTACACAGTGCAACAAACCAGAAGACAGAAATCTTCATATCATCTCTTCTTCTGCCATGCCAAAACATTTGTAAGAACATTTAGATGAAGGACTAAGACCAATATCTTGATTTTTAAACCTTTCGAACCAGTCCTTCAGCGTCTGCGTAAACCATTACATTTATATTATTCATATGAGATCATGTTACATGTAGAAAAACATGATTTGTCATAAATAAGAAGAGAAATAGCTGGTCAAAACATAAAAGTAAATCATCAACTATACAACTACACAGCACTACAACCCAGACATACTTGTTGCCATGACAACCTCACATCTTTCATTAACTACGTAGATATGAAAATGAGTGGATTTCCTTCCGTAATGAAATATCTCACATATCAGGAAGTTTCAAAGCAGTGACCCTAGATTTTTTTGAAGACCAGTATTTCCTTTATCCTTGTGCCGCTTGGTCGTGGGGACTGTGGGTTCTAATCCCACTCAAGCCATGGATTTTTTCTGTGTCGTGCTGTCCTGTGTACAGGTAGAGGCCTTGCGACGGGCCGATCCCTCGTCCAAGGAGTCCTACCAAATGTCTATAGATCAAAGCTAATGAAAAATTTGGGACCCGTAAAAGGGTACCGGAAAATGTACAAACATTGTTAAGCCAGAAAAAGAAGAAGGATTTCCTTTTTCACAACTCACATTTATGAACTGTTCAGGATAGGCATTTTATGTGTGTGTCTGGTAATTTAGAGTCAAGCACTGCTACAAAAAGCAGTGGCAGTTTCTTGACCCCTCCCATCTTCCATCACACCTTACAAGCTTCACCACAGCACCATCTGAACATCAAACATCAGTGCAGTGTCTGCATTCAAACAAGAAAGCCAGTAGACTCCAATCTGACTTTTTGGTTAGAAGTGTTTTCAATTGCTCGTTTTGTCGTTAGTATGCAGTGTGGAAGAAGGGTCACCAGTTGAAAAACCTTTGAGGACAGGCCGTGTGTTCACCGCACCACTTGGTCTCAGTCAGAGGAGGGCAAGGTTGACCCCCCCGGCGGGAGCGTTTCAGAACCTGTCGACTTCTTACGGACTCTCCGATGCCACAAGACACGCTGCACGGTGACCAGGTTTCCCACTCGCCCACCTGGCATGCCACTGCCCGACCTGTGAACAAAAACTAATGGCATTTACTTTTCATGTTACTAACTTCATTGGTTATTAGATATTTTCCTAATAAAACATTAAAGACCTTACAGGATTATGTCATCAGATTTTCAAGAAATGTTAGTGCCAGTAGCGTATTAACACCAGAATTAAAACAGGTAAAATAAGTTTTGTAAGATTTGAGGTTTTCACAGCGGTGAGTATGAAGATTTCTGTCTTCCGGGACGTTGCGCTGTGTAGTCTGGTCGATGAACATTCATCGCCCTGATGATGGAGGCAGTATGACCTCTGAAACGTTGGTTAACGTCGACCAGACTACACAGCGCAAGAACCCAGAAGACAGAAATCTTCAGACTCATCGCCCTGATGATGGAGGCAGTATGACCTCTGAAACGTTGGTTAACGTCGACCAGACTACACAGCGCAAGAACCCAGAAGACAGAAATCTTCAAAATAAATTTTGTAAATGAATGTTATACATTAAACAATGAGACATTGAAAAACATGGGAGAATATTAAGATTGGCGTGTGATAAATTTAGAATGAGTGTTTAAACTGAACTCTACTGGCTCAGGATATGGTAAAATGGTGAAATTCTGCGACCTCTGAGTTCCATAAAAACAGAATATCATCTAATCAACCATCAACTTTTACAGAACGGTCCTGAACAATGGATAATAATTCATTTTAATGTATCTGTCCATCATCCAAAATCTACTGATTAAATTCATTGCAAAATATTTTCATACTCAAAGTAAATAGGTGCTCAGTTTTATTCAGGAAGACCTCACCAAGTAGAATTTGCAGACCTGCACAAATTAAGCCAACGAACGGCACTGGTCCGCAGACTATAGTTTCAAAAACGGTGATTTACGTACGCGCCCCCTTCCTCATCCGTCGATGCTTGTTCAATTTCGGACGCTGGGTCTGCTCGTGCACGATAGATGGCAGGACATCATTGCTGATATCATCCTGACGCAGTACCGCCTCCAAGTCGTCCACTGTGTAAACTTGGATGTCATTGGGCGAGTGACGGGTCTCTTCACTCAGCCGGTACACTTTGTCCTGCAACGAGAGTCACACGCAAGTGCTTCAGCAATGCTACGTACAGGATTACTGAACTGCACCTTGTGGTGGTGGGGCTCGAGTACCTCAGAGACCCCAAGAGCTACTGGTAAGGCCTCCCTAGGGGGAGAGGTCAGACTAAGACAGGTACCCTGGTCCTCCAGGTTGGGGGTTGGTCGCAAGGCTAACAACCTTGCACCGTAAAAAGGAAGATGTTTCGAAACCTCAACCTCGGACAGACGGATCTGTCAGAGGACCGAATGGAAGAGGAGAATTGAGGAGGCCATGGACCGAATACAGACCGGAGAGCCATAGAAGAAGAAGAAGAAGAAGAAGAAGAAGAAGAAGTATAGTAAATACGACAAGAATAAATACGTATAACTAATATCTAATCATGAGTTATTTTGAGCAAAAAACATTAATTATTTTTGTGACAAACTTGCCTTAATGCTAGGAGATTTGGAAAATTGGAGAATTGTCATAAGTAAAATCAGTGTTGAACGCATAAATTCATCTTGTGGCTGCTTAGGTTAGACACAGGGTGCGTTAACTCTCCATGAATTTGACTCGTCACATACAAAATGAAATTCTGAAAGTAAATACGCATAAGAGACTTGATGCTAAC
>NW_019059994.1:1262314-1316619 GCF_000696155.1 Zootermopsis nevadensis | reverse complement strand
GCGACTCCAGTGTGTTTCCACACGAAGTGTGTACAAAGCCAGGCGGTCCTGGTCACAGCGTTCCTTGCCCACACTCAGTGGTGTGACCATCAACGCACTCCCCAAGACACAGCAAAGCCATATCCGCCAAGGTCCTGGAGGCAACACGAGACACTTCTGCTTGTAAGACGATCCAGTATCCCTTTAAAGCCTAAAGTTCATCTAAGTAATATTTAAGAATTCAGTCCGTACCGCAAAGAAAACACACCATTTCACCATTACAAAGAAGAAAAGGTTAATACTGTTTAAGATAATAATAGCTGTTAATCAGAGAACCATAAACCCATAATTACATTGGGAAAAATGCAGAATTACCGACTGCTAACCCTTTAAAAACCAGTGGCAACTGTGCTTTAATAATCGATAACTCTGCATTTTGTATTTGTGGATTATGATCGTCTTTTCTGTGAGGTATGGACTAAATTCTTAAATATTATTTCGACGAGATTCAATTTAAAATTGTTAAATTAGCTGTATAAAACAATATAATGCCGATTATATTGATGGGTCTAAAATAATTTCCCTAGTTCTAAACAACAACGAAACTCAACAAATGCCCTGTGCAGTTTTCTGATACCATCGTAACCTTAAGTACACAAACACATGACTTCTAAAGCATATAACAGGCCTGCAATATAAAGCATTACCGAATCATAAAGTTTTTCAACCTCCTACAATGCACAGAATGTTAAATAACTAAGGATGAAACTGTAATTTTGTGAAAAATGTAGTTGGGTAACTGGAATATGCAGGTACTTATCGAACCCAGGTCAGTCAGATGTGAAAAATTTATTTATTACAACGATAAAATTCTGCAGCCATAAACTAAATTTTCTCCTGTCCTCTTTCCGCGTTAATTCTTGTACACTTTTAAATAATATCAGATTAATTTTATTAAAAAAATTCTCAAGATTTATCGTCACACATTTGCACAAGTTAATTTCTTGTCAGAATACTGGAGAAGTAGAACAGTTTGAATCTGCTGTGGTAGGCTAATTGCCTGACTTCATGCTCAAATTAGACATTTGTTTCTATAATAACCCCAGATAAAAGAGCAGGTTAATGTTTTACTTTAATATAAATACAAAATCCGATCGTAAAATTCTGTAACATCTTAACTGTTCTGAATAACATTTTCGCTGTCACTCGTTTATAACATTACATCACCAACCACACCAATTTTATAACAGAACTTCGCTGAGTTTCTCATCACACGTTCAACAAATTTAATTAATCTCGAAACGAAATAACAGACTGAGGCCTAAGTCTTATGTAGTACGTTCGTTACCTGGTCTCATGCCGAACTGCAGAGCGCGTCTGTTTCTCAACACTGACAAACGAGAACTGATGATACTTGCTGTGTACTGTACTGTACTAACGGACAGGTTATGTGAATGACATCTCCATTCCTGTTTTTATATAGATAGCTAGAACGTCACTTGTCTGTTAGCAGGACTGTTATTAATAAAATTGCACACTCCCCCACTCCTAACCAAATGATTTCTTTTTATCACGGCCGTTGTCATAGTAACATAAGAATGAACAGCTAGACAAGTTGACTGGGTTGAAAACCTTGAATGAATCAGTTTGGTGGGAAGAACAGAATGCGTTAGAAAAATCACGCCTTACGTCGCCACTCGTTTTAATTTTGTAATTTAAGACACTTTTTTGTTTATCTGACGTCCATCTCGGTCTTAGCAGCTGGAACACTGAGAACACGGTTTCGAATCCTGCTGTGAGAATGGGCATATGTCTACAGATTTATTTTCGTTGTGATGTTGTGTACGTAAAGATCTTCCTGTGGGCTTAACCTCCATCTTAGGAACCGAACATACTATACGACTAGAACCCACCTCACTTTTAATTACAGTGTAGAAAATATTCGTCTAAAAAATAGCCCCTACCAGCTTTTTTATTCTATTTGAACATGTCTCGGAGTAGGTTCTATTGTTACATTCATAAAAGTCGAACAAAGTTTCCTGCTTCTTCAATAAACATAGAATATACAGCCTATTATTATTATTATTATTATTTAGTGTTCTGTCTGACGACAGGTCCATATGAACAGGATCCTTCCATCCTTTTCTCGGACTGGGACCTGTTCATATACGTTCTTGGCAGATGATCCAGAAGTGGTTTGCCATTGCATTCTTCTGTGTGTGAATGGAGTAATTGTTGGGATGCCCCGGAGAAACCGGGGAAGCCCCCGGAGGAAAACTCCGTGTTTCCTAGACCACGGCCTTGCCCAACACAAAATGACGCACTGTATCAATAACACGGAATCCAGAAAATTCGTTTCAAAAGTCTCGATATCTCGAACGCCCATTCAAGCAGTCAAGACATGAGTCATCCAGTTTGGAAATTTTTTAATTAAAAATTTAGCGTAACAAATTTCAGAATTTCGTCTGCCTTCAGTAAAACTTGACATGGAGATAGAGAATGATAAAGATTGATACGTCATTAGATAAGAGAAGTGTAACGTAAATCGTTTGGTTCTTGGGATAAATTAAAATAAGTGTACAATTCATGTTGTAAAATTGTAAATTATACACTACAGAATAGATGTGTGTAAAAGTGAGTCGTCAAGTCTTTAGAAACGTAATCATTTAATAAACTATTTCAAATTCCTTCAGTCTCCGTTCGTGTTGTCGATCTAAAAGATATCCATCCTCGAAGTACCTGCACCTCAACGCAACAGCACATCGACGCCAACCTTCGGGACTACCCATGCTCTTCCGTTGATCCTACTCAGGCACTGCAACCGTTCCTATGACACCACGCCTAGCCCCAGAGGTTGTGATAAAGACGGTTAAACTTCGGAACACGAAACGTTTCTACACAATAGAGAAGAGTCCTCGAGAAAAAACAGCACGATCGCCTATTTAAGAAATTCCCTGAGTTTAATTGAACCCGAAGGTCCATTATCGTGTTCACAAAAGCCCGCCACCGTTTCATGTTTGAGGAAACGTGCGACGCCATTTCCCGTCAATGAAAGCGTGTCCTTTCAAAGGCAGGCAACAGAAGATCCTTTAAATAAAAACAAATGGTTAAGCTCACGCGCGAAGTTTGCGAGCAATCAATAATAAACTGTTTGGATCACTTTACTCTTGCAGTACTTGAACTCACTCGAGCGCTCTGATAGGAGAGGAAATTCCCTATGAGATGAGGTAAAATTTCCCCACCTCATACACGTCACACATTTAATTACACAAACATTATAAATCGCAACTGTAACGTCTGAAAGAAGAATCAAGTTCGTTTTATATACTTATGTATTAATATTTCTTGTTATCGATGTCATCATGAACCGGGATAGCTCAGTCAGTATAGTGACTAGCTACGGGCTGGACGACCGGGGTTCGATCCCCGACGGGGGCAGAGGATTTTTCCTCTAGCCTCTGCGTCCAGACCGGCTCTGGGGCCCACCCAGCCTCCTCTACAATGGGTACTGGGGTCCTTTCCCGGGGGTAAAGCCGGCCGGGGCGTGATGCTGACCACTCACCCCCATCTAGTGCCGAGGTCAAAGAAGAGAGGAGCTATACCTCCACTCACCCCAAGCGCCTATTTGGCGTATAGTGGGACAAACTTTACTTTTTTACTATGTCATCACAATACATCCAGCAGCGTTTGCGACGTGTTATTTATGTGAACTAATGCTAAAGACACAGGAAATCCAAACGAGAATAAAGCTCGAATAATGAGCTTAAGATGTCTGATCGCCTATTGTGCCATAGCTTCAGGAAAATACACACCACAGAGACATGTCTTCAATTCCAGTGCAATCCACATGGGATGCGTGATGAAAAAAGTGGTAGGTTTTGTTAAAATACTTCGGTCTTCACTTGTCAATCATCATTCCACTAATGTTCCTACTCATCTATCAGCATTCTCAACGTCGGGGGCTAGTGGACTGGGTCAAATTGAGCCATAGCGACATCTTAACATTTAGAACGCGAAATAGTATTGTATAAATCCATTCGGACATGAAATAAAGGACAGACGGGCACGACGCCCTCAGTTAGCACTTCTACAAAGAACACGACAAACATAAAATTCGTCACAAAAGTCACGTGACGTCATGTTGTAGGCCACTTGTAATTTCAGCCTTGACTTGGCATTGCTCGTGAGCGATTTGTCTGAGGTCAATTAATTTGCCGCGTAGTTGGCAATAACTAGAGCGTGTCCATTCTGCTTTCTTTCCGATCATCAAAAGGTCTTATCGTCTGCCCCTTCCTGAGAAAACAACCCCACTTCACAATGCCATATTGAGGAGTTCCCACCAGAACGGCAAATGTTATTTGCGGTGAATTTCAGGTTCTCACGAAGGCGAGCATGAAGATGAGTTTTCTGAGACATTGCATTTTGTAGTTGGTAGAAATTTATCGACGTTTCAGGGATGCTTATTGCCTTCATCATTCATAATCTATTGTTCATTCTAGAGTCAGTGACAAACAGACCTAGTTATATTAAGTCTTCCTGTGTTTTTTCAGCGTAAATTCTAGGTAGTATAGCTACATTTATCACGGTAGAAGTAAATATTCCGGTTATTATGAACAATAACCTGTGATTATACAAAATCAACAGCTGGGAATACATAATCGCCGCTTGGTATTCACAATTTCTAGTTCGTCACTACTGTCGTAACATATAAAAAGAAGTTCTGGGAACAACTTGTGATCTTACTTTCATTTAATCCATAAATACGAGTTTAGAAAACCTAGAAATTGGAGGAACCATCTTCCTCCAAAACTTTGGTATCTACGTACAAGTCCACGTGGCTTTAAAATCCATAAGACAAACATCGACATGTTCAGTAACGTAAGAACCGCGAATCTCAATTGTTTATTTGTTCCAGGAAGTTATCTAACGCATTGTTCCAGCATTTTCCTGAAGACTAACCTAACCCACGAGAGGCACACTTCAGCACAGCTTTCTCCTGTCCCTCAGATCTCCATTATCAATGGCTGCTCCATTTATCCTATTCTGCTAACATGATTAAACTTCTCATGGCGTGATGATACAATACCAGGGCACAGCTATTGGCAGACATTCAGACAGACAGACTGACAGCTGGTGATGGCAGTTAAATTACTGGGTCAAAGTGTGACAAGGTCCACTGTTGCCAGGGTCGCGACATCGCATCCCCGCCCAGAATCGCATTAAATATGCAACTCTCTCGTTGATTTCACCTTGCCGACATTTTAGTGCAGGGTACTCATTTAAATAAGTGATAATTATTTCGAGTAATAAAAACCTCGCCATTAAAACCTATGTCTATATTTCGGTTTTTATTACAATAACTTGCGAAATGTTGGGGGTACAGATGTGAAATGTATATAAAGATAGATAATAAACATTTATTTAAAGTTCGTGTGAAAAATGTTTATATCTTTACAATTACGTGCATGAAGACGATGCGAAACTTTGATGACATAAGCATTCTGCCTTAGCTGACGTAGAGAGGTATTGAATCCAAGCCCACCAAATGTTAGTCCGCCGCGGTTACTAAAAATCATTGTAATGGGCCCTATTATAATGAAAATGTCTGAAACTGCAGTTTCATCCACCTCTTTAACATTTGTCACGTGCCCTGACATTCGCGTCATGAGTATTTAGAGGCAGTGGCGCAATGTTTTCGTGGTAACTCTCCTCCCAAACGGCACATTCCTCTCTCTCTCTCACTTGACAAGTAATAATTCATTTGCGTCAGCTACTGCAGTCTGTATCAGAGAAAAGGAACCATGTTCCTTTATTTTTGTTTTTCTTAAATCCCGACTAAAGGCTTTAAGAAACGAATGGTGACGCAACTTCTTTGGTGGAGAACTACTTCACAGCCTTCTGTGACACAAGGTAGATAATTCGCTGTAAATTAACACTGAAAATGAAAACTTCTTGTTGTGAATATTCGCTGAGAAGGCAGCGCTGAAATCAGTCACTTCGTAGTTGTTTGGCCAGCCTCTAATGTAAACACTTGGCAACCATTACTCAATTTTAGAACGCGGCACGGTTCATTGGAAACCGTGCGGGTAACTGTCAGATCGTTCACATCTGATCACCTTGGGGGAAGGTCTGGGTTATTTATTTGCGGAAACAATCAGTCACGATGTGCTCATGTACAGTCAACGACAGACGTAAATGGACTTAACACGTTTAAAACACCCACGAAGGAAGAACCGACTATCCAAGAAACGTTTCACTTTAATAATCTTCAGTCATTCATCTATTCATCCACGGAATCACAATCCACAAGACCAAAATCAAAACCTGACGTTCATCTGCCCGTTCATTAATCCATCCACTCATTCATCAATTTACCCAATCATTCATTTCACCCATCCGTAGATGCATCCATCTACCGTGAATGTTGTCACCATAAAAGACGAAGAATTTGACTAGCTAAACTACTGTTAGCTTCTGAAGGATGACTCTGATTCATGGAGTTATTCTTCTTCGCTGGTATTCCGTGAATGTGACATCATGAAACATGTGGGAACCGAAGTTTTACAGAAGACTTTGAGACGATCAGAAGCTGATGCAATAATCCATGGTGCGAAAAGAATTCGAAGATAATTACGAGTGTGTTCCAACAGAATGTTTTTAGCTGTGATGGCAGGAGATGGTCTTCCTCTGTAATCTTCTTCCCTTTCTTGTCCTGTGTATTGGGTTGCGCACCTTTAAGGCGTTCAATCATAATCAGACAAGTAGAACTTCTACTGAAGCGACAATAACGGGGTGAGTCAGACACTTCAATTCTACTTTTGAGTACCGCTTGTTAACTTAAGATTTGTTAAACGGCGTGTCAGAAGATCAGGCTACATGACATCGAATAATATGATCAATGAATTATTAATTTAAAATAATATGTAAGGAGGAGATCGTGGTCTAATTTGGGGGGCAGTCCCGACATTTTACTGGAGGAACTAAGGAAAACCTCAGTAGAAACTAAATAAAATGACGATAAACCTCAGCCATGACAGCTGGTTTTCACGCAAAGAAAATGCTGAAACAAAGTGCAAACAAGTTCATTCTCTTCAACTTTGAAGGGTCATACACCAAGCTATTATTTTTACAACTGACTTCTAGAAAGTTGCAGCAATCTTTTCACAAACACATACGATGGTTCAGTAACCCGCGTTGCTTTAAGGGTCAGAACGCTGGACTCTGCTATAAACCAGTGAAAACGAATGTAAGCAGCAGAGATTTATCCTACCAGCAGTGAGATGCAGAATATTTGATCGAATTCACAATGCATATACATTTCCCACGATTAAAATAAACACACATAATTTCTCAGAGGAACAGGCAGGACCGCGTGGAACGAATGGAGAGACATCGACTTCCAAAATATTCTACGCGTACTCTCATAAGGGACAGCGAAAAAATGAAACACGAACATATAACTTGCAAAGCTGATAGCCGATCAGCTAATAAACGATTCTCAACATGTTTATGGGACCCGAAGGCTCATTACACTATTCACAACATCCTACAGTTGGCCTCTATCCTGAGCCAGTTGAACTCAGTCCAAACCTTCACTTTCTATTTCTTTAAGATCGACTTTAAAGAATAATTATATACTATATAATAAAATACAGATAAACCTTGGTATATCTAATGAAACTTGTGGGAAGAAAAGAAATAATAAAGTTTGTTCTAATTCGGTATTATGAAAATTTGAGAAGAAAACAATTCAATGCTAATCAGAAATTATGATAATCGAAACGAAACTATCGACAGAATTGTTAAAACTATTATTCGTTCAGAAAGATACACCAAAACATACTAATTTCTTATTTAGACACTATACCGCTCTGCTTAACTTCGTTTTCAACATGACAACAAAGTTCAATAATTTTAAGATTTGTTTACATCAATTCGAGTTCGCATTTCATTTCCCCGCAAAACGAGTACACTACAAATTAGTGTAAATCCGGCTTCAACTTTCAAATCTCTGCTTATGCCCTATTATAATTAGACACGAATATTTCAGTACAATACAAAGTATAATCGTTCGACGAAAACTTAAACTATTGAAAAATTTGCATTCGTCTTAAAATTTACAACTTGGTTCTTTATAACATACTGTTTTATTTACTTTCCTATAATTAAAAGATTAAAATATCATTTTACGTTCCCTATCGAGTACTCGATTTACATGTGGAACATTTACGACATGTTTCGGCTATATATAGCCATCATCTGGTGTTATGTATATAAACTTTTCACTGAATTACTGATATTTTACTGATTTTTAATGTTTTTTTGTTTTCATTTTTCTTATGATGTTCTTGTCCTTTATATTGTTTCTTCATTCGTTGTAGTATCATAGGTCACTAATATGTTTGTATTTCGTATTTCGTAGTGATGTCAATGTTTTGTATATGGACTGTGAAGTAAAGGTTTCAAACTATTAATGAAATTGAATATAGAAAACAAAATAAATAGTTGAAATTAATCATATTATATTGTGATTGACGGCTAATTTTAATATATTTTTAATACTATTTAAATAAATCACAATATGACGCATCTACAATATCTTACTTTCCTATCAACATCAAATTTCAATAACACGTCTTAAGGGAGCATAAAGGTAAAACGGGGGCCACATGCGGTCCTCGAACCTAGGGTTGATAACCCCATGTCTACTGCAGGCCCCCAACCTCAGCAACTAGACAGTCTAACTTGTGTGTCAAAGTTGGTTTCCTTCAATGCTTGCATCACTGTCTGAAGACCAGACTGTGGGCGTCGAACACACGTCCTGTAGAATGATTCCTTAATTTCAATTCGTGCACACAGAAACAGGTCTGGGCCACAGTAATCCAGTCTACAAATGCACTCCATATTTCTCTAAGCTCCATTTTAATCCTTCCGAAGATGGCTGTCTTTTGGGATGTTATGCTGTTGTCTCTCGCAGAATCTGACCGACGTTTCAGAAGTACTTCAGGATTATTCGCACCTGACGATGATGGTTGTAATCATATATGAAACGTCGACCAATTTCTACGACACTACAGAGCTCAAGAACCCATAAGACAGCCATCTTCACATAAAATATGGATGTAACTAAAATCTAGACTTTTATTTGCAAATATGTTTCGACATGGTGAATGTTGAATGAAATTAAAGGCGAAATAATGTCCAACTCGGTGGAGTGTGATGTCTGTACTGCGACAGCTTTGAAACAATACAATTACAGGCTAAAGTACGCCCTAATGCCTAAAAATGAATTTTATCGAAATCTCAGAATATTTCCGTTACCGTTCCTTTAGAGTCTAAAGTTTAGACCCTTAAAGTGCCTTTAGGAATGAATTAAATCAAAATCAAAATGGCCGTACACAACTTAGTGAAGTTCTACAGCACCAAATTTAGTTGAAATCTGTTTCGTTGTTTAACAGCTTTGTTGGTGGAAGGGCAGACACAGATAATCTTCGAAATACGTGCCTAAGCATGCGATGATATTTATACCAACCTTTTGTTCACCTAGCACGTATGATACTTCAGCGCTCTGCAAAAATGACCTTCGGCTTTATGTAAAATTCATGCATTTGGCCCTGAAGAATTTTTCGCCGCGCTCACTAGCTTCAGCTCCACGCCCTTCCCGACACATCTGAAACCTGGGGTAGGCATCTACGACAAAGGAGTGTGCCTACCTCCCGACCGCCCTGCGGCATCACTCCATAAGCAAGGTTTATGTATATGAAGCGTGTGTGGGAAATAGCCATGACTCACAGCAACACTTGGGTAGGCCCACTAGGCACAACCTGATGTTATCCTTCGGTTATTTAATTATGTTGTTTCAAATACACGTTATATAGCACCACTGATCTGGCAAAATCAGAGATAAGAATTTGGAAGGTGATTGTAGCCTGTTTGCAGGTATTATATTGGTAATCGTCTCGACGAACACAGGGAAACCACCAAAAGCCCAAGGATGACTGGTACTCTGACCGAGATTCGACCCGTTACCTATTGAAGGCAAATGTAAAGCATTATCACTACGCTAACCTGTAACCTGCAAGGTAATTTCTATGAACTGGAGTGAAGACGTGAACACAGGAGTTTCACACATGCATTATTTGCTATTTTGAATCTCTGTGTATGGTATATGTGGTCGTGGTGCGTTTTTATTGCAGACACAAATGTTGTTGACAAAAGCTGATTGAATTTCGTAACAACCGATCCCAGAGGTTACATTTATCTATTGTTTATGTCTGGTCCCCGTTGTTTTGACGTATTTACACAAATTATCGGGAATTCGTAATATTGTGCGTGAGACTGTAATCGTATTTGGCTGTTCGTCTTAGGGCTATATCAGTAGTTAATTTAGATCGCTTGAAGTTTTTAAAATGTAAACATTGAGGCATGTTTGACGGCAGATTACTGTATTTCACAACTGTTCTACATCGACTTTTAAGGGTTCCAGCACAATAAATCTTATAATAAACAACGGTCTAACACTGACTTTCAAGCACATCTGCGTTCCGACTTCAAACTAGACAGTCGATCTGCCTTTCATCACAAACACAAGGCTTCAAGAAATATCTGCAACACTAACCTTCTTAAATAACCCCCAAAACACTTCGGTATGATGTCACTCTTTGACTAGTGGCTAACAATAATAATCTGTATGTTGTAACTTACCATGGTCATAGGAGTATGAATGACATTTGCGTAAGCAATAATTATGATTACTGATAACGTACAATCGGCCATGACCACTAAGGCGTAATTTCATGCGCACTACGCTGCCTGCAAATTACCGAACCTTTGTATTATGCCGCAGCGGCGCTGCCTGTCTCGAAACAAATGACAGTGCAGAAGCGGCAGATTCAAATGAGCGTAAAAGATCGTAAACATATATCACCGCAATAAAATGGCATAGTCCAATCATACTCGAACAGTTCCCTATATTAGATTACGAAATTGCCAACTTGGTAATAAGAAATGTCTGAATTGTGAAACAAAATCAAGGAGGATGAGAAGGTTAAAGTATAATAAAAACAATGGGCAGAAGTATAAATCATTTGAACTCCCATCATGGTGGTGATGGGATCTAGAGTATTGCTGCTAGATGACAATTATTTATAATTATATGAGCAGTATGACATAACTGCAGCTTCTCATATTGCCTTCAAGTAAAAGCATTGAATTTGACTGTTATAATTTCTGACAAGGTAAATTTAAAGACCAAACAAAGTTTGCATCACATTCTAAAAAACTTCTAGAAAGCCCCTGAAACCCATAAATATTAATAAATGCATCTGGGAAGAGAATGCAAACTTTGAGTGGTTTTCAAAATTCCAGGATGAACAAACCTTCGTTGAATATACTGAACATGCAACATTACAGACATTCTCACTCTCCATACTCTTCGACTCTATTAATGTAAATTTACTCGTTTTCTTAAATTAAATTTCAACTCAAAAGGCACAGAATAAACAGCTTCTGAAGACCGGATGACAATCACAGGAAGTACTGAAGCTTCCAAAGGAACGGAGGTTTCAGAAACAGTTTCCCAACAGGATCACCGACCATTGGACTCACTATATAAATCTGTGATGGGGAAGGGAAACTAGCACCTCGTTTTCAAAACATACTTTGAAATTTCAGACAGCACGATCTATTCTACAGTCGAATCCGATACAAACCTTGTAAAGAAAAAAACATTAAACTGGATACACAGACTGAAAATCATATACAATAAGTAAAAATATTCACTTCTCATATGTCAATTTATAACAAAAGAGTGCACGGATTCTCGTATAACCTCGTTACAAAATTTGCAAGTTTTGTCCATCTGACTCAAAGCTAAATAACGTCTTATTGCCGACTGTGTTCTTCTGAAATTTAATGCCGTGTAGCGCTGCAGGTGGTTACCAGGTTTTGAAGAACATCTTCTGGGAACCACCTACACTACCACATAGCATCACAACGCAGAAGCCACTATCAGCATCTTCACGACAGCAAAAACCTCAAATCTCAGTCTTACCTAGTCAACCAAAGAACTTGTAAAGGAAGATAAAAATCACTGACCTACACATCACCAGACGAATAATATTTAATTCCTCTACAAAATTTAATTTTCAGATTATTTCCTTGTTACAAGTGGATATATCTGGCAATACAGCGACTCAATCTAAGTAGACACTGAGTCTGATAACGATGGCATCATTACGAATGTAGTGCCTGGAGCGAATTACGCTGTGAGCGAAGCCCAGGCCCACACACTCATAGTTGTCGCCCGATGTTGGCTTCTGCCAGTTGAAAGCACTACATAGCGCTGCTGGGTCCCACACACGAGAACTGATATCCTCCTGTCCATCTTCAGATAACACCTGGTCAAGAATATTGACTCGATGCTTCAACTTGAACGGCCAAGACAGGTTGTCGTCAAAATCGCCTGCTGTGACGCCGACGTGAACGTACACGTTTTCTTCATTCTGGCGTGGGTAGATGCGAATGTACATGTGATAACCACCTGGAGAGATGTAAAAGGAGGGACTGCGGAGGGAGCGACGGTGATTCCATCCCGTCAGCTTGTATCCCACACCTCGGATACGCCAGTAATAGGTGAAGACATGGCTTCTTGCACTGTACACAAATTATAAAGCTCATTATGCAGGTTTTTCTCGGACAGGAGGCTGGGTGGGCCCCAGAGCTGGTCTGGACGCAAAATCCTCTGCCCGTCGGGGATCGAACCCCGATCGCCCAGCCCGTATACTGACTGAGCTATCCCGGCTCTGTGCTATGTAAGTACTGAGGTGAGACTAACCAAAATATATTAAGAATGCTACTGCAGCTTCAGTCTTTATTTTGTACAACAGCAAGTGTTGTTTCTTTGTTCCTTTCTTTATTTTCCTCTTCATCCTATGTCAAATTCCATATCTTCGTTTCTGAATGTTGCTCTATTCCATTACAATGTTTTTACAAAGGCTGTACAAAATCAAACTAGCAACTTGCTCTTAGTTAATGCACACCAAACATTTTGGTAACGCTGTATTTTCATATCATGTGCTTGAAAAAAAGACAAACACAGAAGTCATTAAATATCTGCCCTGTATAACAAAGCACAGAAGAATCTCACCTGCTATGAGGCTGTCCAGGAAGTGGTTCTGTACGGATAGTGCTATTGTAACGATTCACCTCCGCATCACGAGGACTCTCTGAAACCTCTCTTGAAGATTCCTCATCCTCCCAGGTTGTCCTTGCAGTCTCCTCTTCTTCAAATGTTGTCAAACTTGTCCTCCTGCACAGACGCCCAATATTTAAGTAACACGTGAAAAATCACTCCAAAAAACAGTGCTGAAATTAAGAATGCATGGAGCTCTGCCTTCACTCCCACATACACATAAATGGCATTGTCCAGTCTTAGTCAAGTACCATGGCCAATTTTGCCTTTATTACAGGATTTATTCTGCCAATTATAATATTGGGGTCCGCAGTGGCTGCACGGTCTGAGGTGTGGGCCTTGTGCCACTTGGTCACTGGGATCGAGGGTTCGAATCCCACTCAAGCCATGGATGTGTCTGCGTTTCTCTGTGTTGTGCTGTCCTGTGTACCGGTAGAGGCCTTGCGACGGGCCGGTCCCTCGTCCAAGGAGTCCTACCAAATGTCTGTAGATCAAAGCCAACGAAAAGTTAGGACCTGGAGTGCCTAGGCACTTGAAGAACAGGTCGTTCCCAGTAGCCAGTATCATAATATTATCAAATTAGGCTCACAAAATTAATAGACTACATTATTTGTCATTCAATACCTTTGTAATGGCCTAAATACTCTCACCATATTTTTCAGCATGTAATATTACCATTTTCTGGTGGTTCCACATAAAAAAACCAAGTGCATACAATCTTACTTAGGTTTTTCCTTTTTATGATGCAGCGTAAGAGTTCTTTTCACACCGCTAGGATCAATCTTACTTCATTATATTACTTTTAACACACAAATATTACAGAAAAACCATCACATTAGATCATATGCAATTGGTTATATTTTATGTATAAGTGCGTGAAAATGAAGCAACTGAATATCAAAACAAGCAGAAGATGAAAATAGGTCAATATAATAGCATTTACTCGGTGACAGACTGTTAATAAAGCAAGTCTGATTGAAATACAAACATAACAGACTTCAATATAACATATACTTGTATGTGTTTTATAGTCGGCAAAGTACTTTTTGGCCGGTGGGGGAGCTGGCGGACGGGCCTACTCTGTGTACCTGAGGTGGCACGGTCAGTGTATTTCTTTTGTTTGGGCTCCTCGGTCCAGTCAGCATTATACGATAAGAACAAATGACTCCTCCTAGCCTTTCCCTTGAAAACTACTGCGCCGACTATAAGACATTGTCCATCATCTGATATTCTAATTTAGAGAAGTGGGGCAACTACTCAGTGGGGTCTGTTTCAAAGAGAGGTTAGCTCTTTCAATTGGACCCAAAAGAATAGGTGACCCTCTTTTCTACACCAAAGGACAAAAACAGTTTTCAAACAAAAAAAATTTAATACCAGACAATGGACAAAGTTCAAAAGTTCAGTAATCCATATTGTTATGTGCGCTTGTTTCTCAAACCTGCAACAAAGGTAGTAAGTTCTTTTCCTTTTCACACATGGAGATCAAAATGATGTACTTACCCATTTCTGTACGGCACTTGGACTGACGGACACTGCCTGAAGATGGTACCCATGATGCGTTTCTGAGACTGCCGTGTTGACTGATCTTGCTCCATGATCTTGTCTTCTATGTTCACTAACATTGTTTTGATGACATTTAACTGGTCTGCCAGCTGCAATTCCAGGTTGTGGAACCGATCCTCCATTTCCTCTGAAAATCACGACAACAAAAAAAGCAATAACAAACAAAATAATATGTAAACTGATACCAGTTTTGGAAACTTTATTTCAAACAATATGGTGAGACTAGGTACAGCCTGAAAGTCTCACACCACTGACATGTACACAGAAAATATATCAAACAGTGTTCAGTTCCGAGTTCAAAGACGAAATGAAAATGGGAAGATTTCTGAAGGTGTCAGATGCAGGTCACAACACACTGTCCTCACATTTAACTTTAGTAACTAAAGGAACTACAGATTCTCAAGAGAACACTGAAATGCAACTTACTGGTATTACATAGGCCTTTCAGGACCCTTGTAACAGTTGCTTGTGCTGTGGATACAAGTTCCTCTGTAGTGACTCTGCACATGGCATGCTGCGTCTCCAACACTTCTTGGCCATTGTCTTCTACTACCCCTTCAGTTGTCTCTCCTTTTGTATCCTCTGAAACATTCTGTCCACTCCCTCTTGGAGATGAAATTCTAGCTGCAGTAAAACTGGTTGAATTAAACCTGAAACTATTTTCTCTCAGGTCTGGACTAGAAATGCCATCTTGAGGTTTTAGTGCTGTGCCATTTAAATCAGATTGCAACTGGGGTTTAAGTATTACATCACCATCTGATGCAATCCCCCAACAAAATACAGAATCAATAGTGCGTAACAGAAGCAGAACAAACACATTTGTGAAAAACATCTTCAGCATGTGGCTGAGATGTGAATAAATAACAACTTTGTTGCAATACTTTGGGAGGGGAAGCTAGGTGTTGGTGGGAGGTTAATGGAATGGAATTCAGAGTTAATATAAGATGAAACAAGAAAAACTGGCCTAAAAATACACAGTTCTGGCATGCTGACAATAAACTGAAGGTTCCAGCCAATGACCTTTTACGAATAACTAAAAAAAAACAGTATGCAGGTCCATTAAGTATAAACAGTTAAATAAAATGTATAACAGAAAAACATTTAGTTATTTACTTGGCATTACTTATATTCTCCCTTACACCATGACTACCTATTTTAAAATAAACATTAATTTTAAGTTTTCTCTGGAGACATGATATTTTAATATGAGGGTTAGTCAGAAATGGACTGATTGTCTAGTCACAGGAATTTAGTCATCTGAGATTTTAACATGTTAAAAATGAGTGTACAAGTATAAAATGATGATAAAAACAGAACCATGTCACCTTTTTGCATCATACATCAACTTTTTTGTGTCACTATGCCATTAATCATACTTATTATTACATAGTGGATTAATAACGTTCATTATGAAACAGATAAGTCCAGTTTTAATTACAGGTATTTTAGTTTAAGCTGCAAGATGGAATTTAAGATGAGGTCCATGTCTTAAAAATTTTATTGCATTGTAAATTCAGAATTTTGTATTTGCAGCCTCCTGAAAGCAATTTCCAGCTACGTTAATAGCATAAATTAATCCTGTCAATGCAAAAGGGGAGTGCATTAGGAACATCTTTAAAGAGATTTGACACTTACCTAAAATTGTGCCTGCTACTTCAGTCAGTTGTTTTATCCTTAATAGTACAAACAGCACTCAATACATTCTGTCAGTAGCTTGTCAACCCATCTATGAACATATTTTGGTACAGAAACTTGAAATTTACAGTTTTAGGTAAAACAAGTGTGGTAATGTGTCTTCCACTTTTTGTTCACATTTTGCAGACTAAATTATCTCCTGTTGCTGATGAACAAACAGAATTGACAGTACACATAACGTACTGTACGCAGATATAAAATGCTTTACCTTGCATTTCATTATGCCATACTTGCGCACAAAAATTCTTCTTACTGAGCCAGATATTGACGACTTCATATTGCGTTCCATTTTCAATCTGCCCAGGCTCACTACGAAACAAGGATACGAGCTTACACGCTTCGCACACATATAAACACCCTGAGACAGAAAGTTCAGCGTCCACCTACGTATGTACAGGCATTTTCATGGCTAACTACAGCAGCTGTCACTAGATTCCATGATTCCAGGTCACATTAAAATTGTACTATGCTGCAACACAAACAGCGGAGTTCAGGCAAGTGAAGACGCTCAGAACTCACAGAACAATGCTGTACCGTAGATTTAGAGCTGTGCAGTGTTGAGGGTTCAGTTATCCCATGGCCTTAACAAACTAACTGTTACTAAGCTAGTTAAGAAATTGAAGGTTCATTAACATGTTCAGCCTGTCCTGAGCCACATGAAAATCAGTCCACATTCTCACTCTCTATTTTTTAAGATCCATTTTAATATTATCCTCCACCAACATAAATCTGATAACTCGACAATTATTTAAACAAATACAAAAGTAAACAGACAACACTTACCAGCATAAATTCCACAGCCAGAAGATAAACATTAGGTATTTTACATATGCAATGAACTTCCTCCATCAGACAAAATGACTCATGATATTAAAGAATATGTATTACTACATATATTAATCAATTATGCTAATGGTGGTGATAGTGATGCTTCCAACTCAGAGGTTTGTAGCAGTACTAGTAGTACATTAATACTGACTGTAGGAAATCATGAAGTACAAAGGATCTGATCTGGGCCAAAATTCTGAGCCCCTGATGCTACTGAATAACGTGACCTGCTTTAGTGTATCTTTACATCAGTTTGCTTGAAATATCAGGATTCACTTAAAGCAATTAAGATTTCTGACAGAAATCTTCATACTCATCGCTGTGAAAACCTCAAATCTTACAAAGCAATTATTGTATTACTATATTAGTACATACAACAAGCCACTGAGTTCCAGGCAACACTCTCAGTTTACTCTCTGCCTTTGAAAGTGCATCATGGCAAAGACGCAGCGCACTGTTTCTTGGCCAGTGAACAGTAACTGAACATCTTTCTGAAATTCTGCTCATTCTCTTTAAATTAAGAAGTGTCCAACAATAATTACAGCAATGCAGTAAAGTGTTTAGACATAAATACAAAGCTCGACAATTAAGTAGTCTCTGTGAAGTCGGCAGGACATCGCAGAGCAAAATAGAAAGATAGTATGGACTAACCACTAATGTTCACATACCGAAGAACAATGACAAAATATGGTCAGCATAAGACTAATTATTCCAATCACAAAGTTTAGAACCAACCGATAATCTTGTCCTCCCCTTCAAGGACACGACATAATTACAGTTTTGACTTTGTGTTGTTTGTGTTAAGACTGATGTAAGGCTGAACAAGTGGAAACATTCCTTGACTACTCTTGAAGTCTGTAATATCTTCAATTTTTGTAGGCTGAAACAAATACAATGAAATTTCATGAGTAAATTTCTTATGAAAGGAAGATTTTTGACATGCTCTTTCTCTCCTAAATTTGCTTTTCCTGTTCATCTGCTACCGAAGTTCATGTACGATATCAGTATGTTTATGTATTCTTTGTTCAAAGGGCATGAGAGACATTTTGTGGGCAAGTTGTGTATGTCTGATATGAACCAAATTAAACTCACCAGAGAACTTCTAGCATGCAAACCGAACACAAATTTCATTAAACATGTTCAGTAATTTTGGAGATAAAATGTGAATGGGCGGACAAATTACTTTACACGTACTCACATCAAGCATTCTGTACAAAGAACACACAATTTTCAACCTGTGATTGCTTTGATATGATCACAAGTCATATTAACATTCTTCACGGTTAATTTTTTACAATGTACAGAAACAAAATGCTGGATACATTAAAGTTACAAACAGCTGAGTGGTGTGTAAATGCACACTACTGACCTCTTTGCCTGGTGGAGGAGGCGCAAATCCATCAACGACCTCGCCATCTGAAGCAGCATGCAGAACATTTGCCCCACGTCCTGCAACTCCGTCAGCCGTGGGCACTACATGGACAGCCAACTTATGTCGACATGGAGCCTCGTGGTCAATCAGTTCCTGCAACATAAGATGTTTGATATTCTTAGTCAGACGTTATAAATGCCAACTTCAGGATGAATGTCTGTGGAAAGGTAAGGGATCTGGCAGTGGAAGGTATGATGTGATTAGTCAGAGGAGTTGGGTGCTATCCAATGCCATGGGACTCTGCAGTTCAGAAGAAAGCATAATATAAATAAGAGAAAATGTAAAACCCAGCTCTTTTGTTCACCCTATCACATAATTAAATTCTCACTGTTTCTCCATGTCACTCAGTCCCCTCTGCCAGGTCAATGCAAGGAACACCTTAAACTCCCTTAGGGTAATAGCCCTGATGATAGACAGACTAAGCATCTCAGAAACATCAATCAATTTTTACCAGAATACATGGTGCAACATCTCAGAACACAGCCATCTTCAAAGGATACATACTCCATTTGATCTAGCAGGCTGAGCTACTCTCAGATCCAATGAAAGAAGGGTTGTCCCTTTACACCTAAAGATAAAGAAAGAACTACCCTTCAACAGTGCTTTTGAAAATAATTAAAATCCCAAATAGCAATGAATAAAGCCCAAAACAAACTAATTAGTTCAATACAATGCCATCATCAAAGACATTTAACAAAAGAATTCCCATCTCTTTCACAGTTTCTAACAGACACTTTACAAGATGTTTATCTCCCAAAATTTGTGTGTCTTTTCTCCACATGCGGCCTGCCATAACCTCCACTATTTAATCAGCCTAATAATGATGACACGTTACCTTGAAGAAGTTCAGTATGTCTTTCTTCTGCAAAGTACGAAGATGGGCCACTTCAATATTGGCCCTATCAAAATGATACTGCTGTAACGTTATTTCCGACCAGAATCGGGCAGAAAGAACAGACAATTTCTTGGGTTTCTCAAGACGTTGTGCTGCAAGTGCTTCTTTGTGCCTCTCAAATTCTTCAGAAGTCATGTCCACAATGTATTCCTGCCAACAGTAAAACACTCTTAATACTACATGGTGAAGGGGCTTGGCCTACAAGTTCAAAGTTTGCGCACCTATGACACACAAAGCATTTGCATTCTTTATGGGCAATTTCTCGTATGTTTCTTCCACACAGTAAAAGGAAATTATGAATTATAGATATTCTAGAATGGAAATTTGCATCCCTACAGCTTAACTACAGTCAAATACAAAATTCTATGAAAAGTATTTACAGCATGCTTGATTTATTTTATTACATTTCATGAGTTGTAATTTTTTCTTAAACTGGTGGATGTTTAACATAATAAACATGCTGTGCGTAGTTTTGCACACATATGTGGGTTTGGAGAGTTAAAAATATATAAATCACATATATGATGCAGGTTAAAATTTGACCAAGAATTTTGGTCACAGCATATTCATATTTGGTAGTGTTCTAGAGGTACTCTCCCCCTTAATGTACAATCTTTCCCCAGCCCTGCAGCATACGATTCTTTTAAGCAGGTTCGTAACCAACTGAAAAATCGAGAAACAACGAAAACTCGCAATCACATTTGAACTACCTATGTATGTAATGAAACTTTACCAAATGAATATGATATGTGAGTAGCAAAAGCTTATGTAGTTATTCTATTACTGGTCTGTGTTCTGAATGATGAAGGATGGTACTTCAACATCAGCCGCTTTCATATTTTTGCTTACTCAACATTCATAGTCATTCTGCTAGCTCACATGATGTGCGACATAATTTTAGACAGTTGAATGTTGAACTGAAATCTGATTCAGCACTAATGCACTTACTTCCATTTTTGCCAGAAAGGCTTCAACTCTCTGGTCCACGTAACTTGGATGTCTTTCTGATTGCACAATGACACGAAGACCCTGAACTCCATTGGATCTCCGGATCCCACTAAACACGATGTACCCAAGTTGCTCCTGATAAGTACAAACAAAATTCTATTTTACAACATTTATTAATGAGAAAACTTCATCAGAATTTCAGAATTGGCTATCAAGTTACTAACTGTATAGAAAATCTGACATATTTTACTCTATCCCATTTCTAGAAAAAAAAATGGGAAGACATGAATGGAATCTTTAATATGAAATCTACATATAGAACAAGTTTTGGAATTACTACATTACATTTAATTGTTTAATGAAAAACATGTTTCACAAGATGGTCACACTGAATCAAAATTGATGAAAAATACATAAGAATTTCATATTCATCCTAGTATCTTAATATATGTAGCACTTTTTTCTCTGCAAAACAGAAGATTTACTTTAACATGAAATTGACGATATATGAATTGTAATTTTATATGCATCGTTGATTCCTAAGTAATTTTAAAATGTGTTACATTTTGTAAGTTTAACACTAGATATGACCTAATATAAGTTAGAATTTTAAAATAATGGCAACTTATTCCATAACAGCCTTGAAGATGACTGGACTGGTCAAAGTATGTCAAGCTGATCAAGGAATGTTTGAAACACCTATATTTTAATGGTTATTATGTGTGTATAGTTGGCCCATGATCTGGTTACTGACAGGAAAAAAGGAAAGTTTTGAGGCTGTGTTGGTTGCCTACCTCCCCAACACAGCTGTGATAACAAGAAAGTCATGCTACTGTGGATGAAGAAATGTAGAATATGTCCAGCATTTCCATAACGAGCCTCTTCAATAGTAACTTATATCACCAGTGATGATAAGAACATATAATATTAGAGTATAAATTACACTGCACATATGCAGTCATGTAAATATCATCATTCCATCATCTGACTTCTTTATGCATCAGACAACAAATGAGACAACTTCCCTGTGTGATTTCCCCCTGGTAGACCCAAGAAGCAGACAAAAACAGTCAACAACGTCCTCAGTTCCCATTAGCATTCATTCATTGGTTGACCAACATAATCACAAAAAGTTTAACCATGAACACTAAAAATAAAATAAAAATGGCTACGATACTTGTGCTCTAATAAAACACACTATACAAGTAAAATAAATGCAGAACACAAACCAAACAATATTTAACATAAAGTCACTCTCCCACGTCAGTTCACAGTACCTTAGTGCGAAGAATGTTAAAGCAAGGTTCACCGATAATCTGCACTAACAATTCAAGCAGCATGTTAGTGTGTGTCGACTGCAGATGGCACTGGTAATATATCTCAGTACATGAACTGCGATGTAGTCTGTTACCGACTTCAAATACATAATGACAACCTGCAGGAAAGACACAATTATTACATAACCCACAGTCATAATGGAAACAGTGAAAACATACATAAATTTACTTCATATTTGTGCAAGTTAATTTTAGCAAAATATGTATTTAATTCACCAACCTAATTATAAGTTTTTTTTTATATCTTAATTGCGTCATGTTTGTGTTTATTAATACAATAATTTATTTACCGTCTATACACAAACTTAAAAATGTTGTTAAAATTACTTAAAATTACAACATTTTTTCATTAGATACTAGATCTTGTTACATTTTATATTGACGACATGTTTCGATGTGTATTACACCATCATCAGGTCTATCAATTTTAAAAACTGTTTTAAAAACTGTTGCACATCTTGCTTTGCTTATATTGATTTGTTTGATTTTTAAGTCTCTTCCTTTAAATGTTGTGCTTGGATGTTTTATATCTGTAAAATTAATTTTCAAATCATGATTTTGGATATTGACATAGGAAATATAATAATTCACAAATTTATTGTACTAATTATAAGGCATATTATTTGTTTTATTTTACAGCATGTATAAAGTCTGCAACCTCTTGTGAGGTAAAACTGCAAATAAAGAAGTTGCAAGTCTTCAGTTGATGAACACATCTCATGATGAGCCTGGGTCTCGGTTAATGAGGTTTTTGAACACGATATTGAAAATGAGTCCCGTCACTTTTCTAATAATTTATAATCTTGCCTCTGGGAAGGTTCTAATTGTGTCTGTAATGTTTCTGTGCTGGAAACTGGTTTATGGATAAGCAATTACTATTCAGTCTGACAAACTGGTTCCTTAACAATCAACTCACTGACGCAGTACTACAACTGTCCATAGGAGGAGCTGATGCCCAATATCCATTATTGTAGCATCTTCAATTCTCAAGAGGTACACATCATACAGTTCTGTTAGGTAGTGTTTTCAAAATCTGAAAAAGCTAGAATTTTGAATATTAAACTAGAACTTCAGCATAATTCATACTGTAACAGTAGAACCTACCAACAGCCACTATCATCAAAAGATATGATAAATATGTAATATCAGATATTAAATAAAGTATTTAATTTTTCTGATGAGACCTATATGAACACACTCAGCCATCATTTGACAGACATTCAGAAGCACTTTCTATGTTTCTTTCAACATACTGGAGTCAGTGAGCTAAGAAATACGTGGAAGTCAAATGGTTAACACAAGAGAACTGAAGATGACTGTCTTCTGGATTGTTGCACTGTGTGGTCTTGTAGAAATTGACCAATGCTTCAGAGGTACTTACTGCCTCCTCCATCATCAGGTCTCAGAAGACAGTCACCTTCATATCCACTGCTATGAAAACCAGAAATCTTACAGGAAGAATGGGCAATAAATGACCCTGATGTCTCAAAAGAACAGTCATTTAAACTGTTTCATGACAGAAATAAACCTGAGTATTCAGGGGGTAGAGACATTAATCATACCATCCACCAGCTGGAGTTCTCTGTTGCGCAGAAGCTGGCGAGGCAGTAATGGGCATAAGGACACAGAACACTGTAGCCTTTCCTCTACAAGATGCACCAGGCTCAGGGCTTTCTGCAACAGAGCATAAACAACTCAACAAGATCAACACAGATCTTCAAATTCTTCTTAATATTTATAGTTACTACATCGACCACAATTTTATTTTCACATTACAAAATGATGAGACCATTGCATGTCTGGACAAGTTTCGGACAACACAAAGTTATGTAATGTGAAGATAAGAATTTTATTTCTACACATTTTCCTTATGTCAACTTATCAGTGAACATGGACTGTTTTTAATGTCCAGAATTAATGTCCTCACATTTTTAAAATAACAAAAGATAGTTAACTCATCCCTTCTACTTCAAAACTTTGGCAAAGTTACAATGTAGAAGGCCTTACAGTCACTCTTAGGTTTATAAAGAAAAGACCTATCAGAGAAATAAGTATCCAATGCTTTCTGACTTCACATTTCACAACATATCAATAAAACTGCAAAACCCTTGAAGTAACAAACCCAACCACAGACAGTAAACTTAAATACTATTTTCCATAACCATAGAGAATGTCACACCTCTCACTTCATGCATGTTCTGTTTTACAAGTTACACAAACCTGTCTATCAGCATTTCCATGAATAAGACATTCTATGTGCATCTTTGAGAGGATTTGTGGAATAAATGCTTCAACCTTCTCCAGTGTCAATTCTATAACAAAATCAGATCCCAGAATTACAACACTGCATACAAAATTTAAATACTCAACACTATCCCCACGATGAACATCTCAACACTTGTCTCCGCAGGCCGTGGACCAGGTTGAACTTATTCCACTAGACCCAAGCCAGCATTATCTGGCTATTTAATTACACAGAAATATTACAACTCCATCTACAAATAAAAACAATATGAGAGAATTTAAAAATAAATGCCTTGAAAGGCAAATTAACATATAAAATAATAAGATGGTATGGGCATGTTTTAAGAATGATTGAAGAACATGGGGGATAAAAAGAAAACAACCAAAAATTAAGATCAAGATGGGAACAGCAGGTTAGAAAAGATGTCATACAGAAAGATATAAGAAAATGGGAAGAAACTGAGGAGAAAATGCGAGAAGACAGACAGAGCTACTTAGTAGTCAGCAGACCCTTTTTAGCAAAACTGAAAGATCACAGTTTCACACACCTTTCATCAGTTTATATAAAACACGCAGGGAATATTTACAAAGGAATACAAATTCAAAAATCCTCTCAGTAGCTCAGTTTATACAGCATCAAATGTTAGGAAGATTAATGAATCAGAGAAGATATGGAAGGAAGTGGTCAATGCTACATAGTCTGAGCTAGTGACAGCACTGTTATAAAACTACAAACAGAATAATACAAAATGCATTACCACCAGTGGAATTAAGAAGTTCTTCTTTGGTCCAGGCTTGTTCTGCCAGCAGAACTGCCAGGTAATAGACCGCATGCTGGTAAGGTTGCTCTGCTTCAAAATTCTTTAGTCCTCGAACATACTGCGCAGAAACATAGAATATCAGTGTATGTATTAATTCATCAACAAACACAATAAAGTTTTCTTGAAAATGCAGACACTGTCATTTAACTGATAGGCACACTTCAAGCATAAACCACGAATTCACAAGACATCTTTATGTTATGTTCACAGTAAATAAGTAAACCTTATTTAAAGAGATTTTCATGTGATAATCTTATCTTTTATAAAAAGTGTAAACAATTTAAATGATAGCAGATATGAAAGAATTATTGATGGTACGAGAAGCAGAAGAAATAAAATTAATGATATCCTATTTGTTCTTGTAAGACTATGAAGTAAAATATAAAACAACAACTTCAGTACTTACATTTTCTTTCAGTATCTCAAACCGTTTTGAATCTATCTTAAAGTTAGTTAATTTCTCCATTATTTTATCAAGGAGAACATGCTGTTTGCTATTGTATCCACCAATACCAAGCTGAAAAACACAAACATAATTCATTTCTGTTTCTTCAAATTTATTTTTAAAACATGGTAAAGGCAAATATTTTTTTATTTTATGAAGATTTAAGACAGTGTGTCAATGTTCTTCTGGGTAGTGATGCTGTATCAACAGCCCAGAAGATGAAGACAGTACATTTCTCCAAAATGCTAATATCTACTTGAGAGTCCACACAACACCATAACCCAGAAAAACATTGACATTTTTACAGCCATGAAAACCTCAAACAGCGCTTTATAAAGTATTAACTGGTCAAAATTAATAAAAAAAAACTGGGGCTGCCAGACATAGGCAATCTCAGTTTACATTTCCTGGAAGAAAATAATGCTGTATACTGTACTCAAATTAATCCTACAAGCAAGTTTATGCTACTCACGCCAGTTTTATTCTATTGCAAACAGAAACTAATGAGTTATAAATTGTGCAAAAGTAAAACATGTCCATTAGTTTATACATACTTCTCTGAAGGATACTAAAATCATTTTAACAAATTTTCAAAACAAATCATCAAACTGATGGAAAAAGTCATAAGTCAATGGCTTAAATATCAGACTTTAACACTATTGCTGCAATACTAGACTCACGACAAGCTAGCATCAATTATCATATAGCGCAACATTCAACTTTAATCCACATCAAGAAATAATTTTCTCCTTTTGTCATTCAACTACAATCAGTGAGCTCTGAAGATACATTTGGTTGACATGAAGTTTTAGAAAAATGTTGGATTACAATTGGGGGGAAAAAATATATATATATTGAAAATCTTTCATATTTTTTCATTAAAATTGCATTACTTCAGGAATGTGGTGAGAAAATAATGTGCAGTAAAAGGGTTAACAATGATAAATATGAAGACTATAAGTAGTCTAAAATTCAAACAATTTTCTTATTCATATGAATGACCTATGATAGGAATGTTACACACATATTCAATCTGTGCTCCCAAAGTAAAAAGACAAATTAAGTGGCTGCTGAAGTTGTAATGTCCTGTAGCCAGGAACATAATCATTAGGTCACACACAATAAAGAGACAGATGAGGGAAAATTCAAAGTGAATGCATGAATAAGTTGGTTAAACATTCTGAAACAAATCCCCAGTCATGTCACTGAATCTCACTACATTTCTAATAGCAAAAGTACTCACAATCATGCCATATTTGGTGTTAGTGAGCTCCCACTTCATTCCTGCAAGTTCAGCTGCATACGCATACTCATTGAGAGCATCTTTGAACAGCTGCACGAACATATACGTCATGTTACAGCTAATGGGATCCAAATATGCCAGTGGACTGTTGAACACAACAAAGCATACAGAACCAACTCAGAAATTTAAAAAATGTTCACAAAAATACTTATAAAATTATACTAGAATATTTACCCAACAAGAAGGTAAGTATTTTAATTTTATTCTCATTCAAAAACAGATCACCTTATATTCATACGTAAAGAAAATGCACAAAAACGATTCAGTTATTTCTGAGAAAAGATATATGAGATCTACAGCATATTTCAAAACCTGCATATCAACACTTCCAATAAGAATTCTTGCACAAGTTAGGAAATATAAGCATAGTGTAACAGTTCTGGTCCATTCACCAGAATTTTACCTTTGAACTTTAACTTACATACAATAACTATGGTAACCAAAATAGGCACAGTTACCAAGCAAGCCTGGAGATTCTCTACCCAGTCACTTTGGTACACAGGAATACATCCAGGACTTCATGTAAAGTGCTTGTTATAGTTGTCCAATTTTGACTAACAATGGAATGCGTTAACAAATTTCAATAAAACTGCCCAACGTAAAATTAAACGAAAACCCACCTAGTTGTTTCGAGTAAATGTACATACAGACAGAGACATTTGAACAGTTTACTGCTAACAACCTCTGGGAGAATAAACACAATAATAATTATGAAAAGAATGGAGGTGACAACAAAATATGATGATGGGCTACAGGAAACACAGAAACAGAAAAGACATAGAAATCACAAATTTACAACACAATAAATAAAACATTATATCAAAGAAATATTTCAGGTAGGAAACAATTACTATATGCTGTAATGAGTTCACTATGTACAACACAGTGGAATCCTCATTTAGTGTTCCTTGATTTAATGTATTTACTCATTCACCAATCCCATATTTGGTAATTTCAGGTTATCATCTCTTTTTTCTTCATTTCCCAACTTAGTATCCAAATTCACTGTCTCCCAAAGAAGCCTTAAATCAGAAATTGAAATCTGCAAAAACAGTATCACTAACCTTACAAATTCAAAGCTCAGGTTAGCTTTTGGCAGTAGAAACTCGTCATCCTGTTTGAACCATACCCTGAACAGTGGTGTGTCCTGAATAATAACTGGGTACAATGGTGCCTGAAATTGTGTAGGAACTTAGTAAACAAAAGTGCTTTCAGAATAAAGTTTGTTTCAGACAAGCTATGAAAGCAACATCAAAAACTTAACATTCAACCTACTATATGACAGGAATTCACATATGAGTTATCAATTATCATATTTTACACACATATAAGCAAACAAATCATAAAGATTTCTCTTTTTGTAGAAGAAAATGTGTTACTTAATTTTCCACAAGAGGTTTTTTATCACTTTAAGTATCACTGTTCCATTCAGATCAAGTGTGTTTTTCAATTAGCATAGCTAATGACTTATATGCTTGTAGCATTAAACAATTTTTGGAAAAAAGTCACCTTTACTTTCTGTACCAGTCCCAGTTAGACACACTTTGATCACTCATAGTAAGGCCAGTAAAGTATGTGTAAACAGTCTGATACCTTTCACAATATCTTTGAGTTAAAAGTTGTTAAATGGGTTGAAGGCAGGTGGATAAAAGCAGCAGGATGAGAAAATCTGTCATCAGTGAAACAGACACAAAAGGCTGAAGACACTAAATCCCTCTCACGAAAACAAGCACGCCCAAGTAAGACACACACACAAGCCCCAAAAGCAGATGACTTCCTGTGGTTGAAAGACACTTGGTCCATTTCAAATGTTATCAAACATGTGGAAACAGGTATTTTACTTTCACAGGTGATTTTAACAAACATGTAACAGGACATCTACATTAACTCAGTAACATATGTCATTCATGAATGAGAAACATAAGTATTCTTATTGCATACATATCCCTGATGTTTAGCTTTCTGGCTTTCTTTGAGCTGTGTAGGGATTTTACAAATGTGGTTTCTTTCTCGAGCTGTTTAAACTAATGCTTTTCATGTGGAACATGATGTACGTTGATTTATACTTCAAGTTACAACAATGCACTGTTAATGAGGTGTAACTATATGATTAGGCTTGTTTCTAGTGGAACACGTTATTTTCATTGTATATTCAAAGTTCATTTTATAAATACACATTTTTCTTTTTACTTAACCCTCAGACATGGTTTTACGTGTACACACGCGGGCATTTAAATTAAAGTTCTTGTGGATTTACGTATAAACACGCGAGCCTCAAAGCCTAATTTAAAACGCCCATAAGTATGGAATAAATAACGCCAGCGCGATGAGGTTTGTTCTCGCCTGTTGTGAAAATAGAGCTCTATATGTATACATGTGGCAACAGGGTCACATTCCAATGACCTGCACCGGAGGGTCTAAAAATAAACGCCTGACCTGTTAGTTTACAATGGCTTTCCCTTCGACAAGTCGTCCTCTGACGGAGCTAGACCAAATACAAGTTTTAAATGAAGTTTTAGAAGATGAGAGTATAAGTGAATATAGTTTGGACGATGATAGTGTATTTGACATTGATTATACACAGTTTGTGACACCGGGAACTGTCGTGTTTAGCGATATTGATTGTGATAATGCTAGACGTGGTCGACAGGACGACATCGTACATGCAGGTGTGGTTTCCAACAAGTTTTTGTGGGAAAATATAGACTCATTTCCTGCTTCACGAGAAGCATTTTGTAATGTATGTGGTCCCCAGTTCGACACTGCTGAACTAGATGTCGTGAGTTCATTCGAAAATATTTTCGATATAGCACTTGTGCAGCACATTGCTGATCAAACCAACAGATATGCTCAGCAAGAAATATCAAAAAGTGCCAATCCTCTCACATTTCGCTCTAGGATTAGGAAGTGGCAAGATGTTACAGTGGACGAAATTTACGTTCTTTTGGCTCTATTTATGTTGATGGGCATTGTGCAAAAGCCTACACGTAGATCTTACTATTCAAAGAACCGGCTGGTGTACACTCCGTTTTTTTCTGAAACTAAACTTCTAATCGACTTGCTTCCACTGCTCACACATCTCATCTTATAAGGTAAGATTATAAAACCATCTTTTAAGAGGATTTCGGTGAAAAATTCATAATTATATCTCATATAGTTCAAAAGTTATGAAAAAAGAGTATTTTACAGCAAAATTTAAACGGGCATTTAAAAAATACTACCGCAGGAACAGCACGACAGCGGTATATGCGGGGTATTTAAACCACCACGTTGACGGGTTAAAATTCCTGAAATAACACATTTTGTGAAAAACATAGTTGTGACAAATCAATGTAACATGATTTGTTCTGTTAGCAGGTTTTATGTTTCCTACAATTTCTATTTTGAAGAACCTTTCATGTTAAAATAGTTCACATGTGGCCTCTCAATTGCTGCAAGTTTGTTAAGGAATGAGATTATAGGAACTAAAGGGCCATACTGAGATGTGTGTCATGAAAATGGACTGATCTGCATATATTAATAGATTGTACCTCTGTTTTCAAATAAAACTTTCACAAGTAAATATAGTATTATAGTTCATACAACAGACAATACATAATGACAAATAGCTAACAGTAAAACTGTTATTTCAGTGTAATAAAATATACCTTTTAACTTCAATTTTAGACCAACTTACTCCTTGATGTAATATTTATACAATGCAAATAAAATAATATTGTAAATATATTTATTATACTTACAGTCTCTTCACGTGGCATCAAATCAAAGTCTGTTGGTATAAACTCATTCTTTGGTGGTAGTTTCAGATCACAACACAAGTTAGGACTCCTCCACTCCTGCACACAAGAATATGAAAACAGTCGAAACCACATGAATGTACAGAAATAACAATGGAAAGTTTGTTGCGATAACACTCAGCTAAACAATAGTTTGGTATTCTGATAATCATGGAATAATTGATCCTTCCATTACTATCAATGTTATATGCAAAATAAGTCCTTTACCTATAACTTTAAAGCTAACTCCATGGAGCACAGCCCTTATTGAGAAACTCATAGCATAATCAGGTAGTAAGAAATTATCCAGCCTTTCATATTTCATGGAATCAAAAAGTTCACAAGTGCTCACCACCAGCCCTTAATCTAAGCCAGAGGAATCCAGTCCACAGTCTCCAACCCTACCTCTGTAAGATTCATTTTAACATTATGCTCTGAGTGAGTCCCCTTCCTTCAGGCTGATAACTGAAGTTTTGCAAACATTTTCTCATCTCTGTGTATAAACACAGACTGTTGCACTGAGAAAATGAAGACTAACCACTTGAACTATGGCACGACCCTGTATTTTCATAACACAAGTTTAGTCCCTCATTATAATGTTTTCAAACTTCTAAACAAATGGATCATTATGTGAAAAGCTGTCCAAAATTTCACTGATATACACAAACTACTGTAAGACTTTTGTTTAAAACATTTTGTGAAAACTTACTGAAGTAAATACAATACTGATAAAGAGCTTCAAATAAAAAATGTCATAATTATCAAATATGAAATACATTAATAAATCTTAACAAGGGTTTCTTACAACATTTTACAAGAATATGTCACTTGGTTTTGAAAACAGAGAAAACCAAATACATACAAAATATTCTCCTTACAAGAAATATGACATTCAATCCCTGTAGGAAAGCCCAACACATATAGTTTTCTGTTTTCCAAATGCATGAGGAACATACAACATAAAAAGTTACTCAGCTTGTAGTTAACAGCTGATAACTGTCAGAAAACTCACATCTAGCACTGATTCTGGTATCTTCTCCAGTTTGTACTTTGTTCCATACCACTTCTCTACTTCATTCGACACAGGTTCAAACATCTGGCCAACAACTGCAACCCTAAACAACAAGTTAAATTGTTATGTGCCAGTTTCTTATGAGATACAGACACAAAGCAAACAATGAGTTCTCATTTAAATATCCTCTGTCCACAATCAAGAATTCATTTAACCTTTAATAACAAATAAAGATTGGTTAATTTAAACAATAAAAATGAATGCTTTGAGCAGAATAGCTGAGTGTGGCTCATTAAACAAACTCAATACATCAATGTGGTTGTGTCTGCCAGGAACTACAACCAGAACAAATTAAGGTTATGTTCAGCCTCCACAAATATAAAAAATGCTGAATATAACTTGGTCCTTCTTGTATAATTATTGTTTTCACTGTCATATTACCTAATGTTTTCAGGAGTAAGATACCCCAGCACCATCTCTATGAGATCGGGTTTCCAGTCGCTGATGAGAAAACAGCCTGACAATACTTCTTCTAATGGATAATCCTACACAAAAGATAGAAATTTATTCAACTCAGAACAATGTTTAACACTGTATAATTTCAGCTTCTGCAATTAAGCCATGTCATCCTCCCTAACCCACCCTCAACCAACAAGAACAAATAGCCCTGAAAGAACTCCAGGATAACAAGAAAATCTGCACAGTACTGGCAGACAAGGAGAACACCATGGTCATCCTAGACCCCTTAAACTACTCCAACAAACTCAGCGCCCTCCTCGTAAACCCCACAATCACAGTAATTAGTCATAATCCTGTGAAACAATAAATAAACTGAAAAACAACTGTCTAGGACCATTAAAACCAGAAAATTCCTAACTCCAAAAGACACTAGATTCCAAACTTTCTAAAATTAACATGGCTTATCCCCAAAAGCCAAATTTATACGTTAAACACAATCTGCAAAACTTGCAGTCAAGCACATTTTACCCAACACTATTCTCTCTCATAACACTGTGGTTATTGGTCCAGAAGGCAAAATATTGTTTTTCTGCTGACAGTAGCATAGACTATATAGCATCAAATAACAAGTTAATTAATGAATAATGAATTGGATATCATATGGATGCACTAATTTCAAGTAATATTCTGGTATTTGCCTGGAGGAACCAAGACAAACCACCAAAAACCTTGGTCAGGATAATTACTCTCCATGCCAAGATTTGAACTTGAGACCTACAAAGTACAAAGCAGGATTGCTATCTGCGCAACCATGATATTCATTCAAATTTATAGGCTATACAATGCTGCATAAATGGATTTCCTTTTCTCTCTGCCTTCTGTAAAAATACTGGAGATACCAGATATGACAGAGCAAATATGGTTTATTTTACTGAAACAAATATTTCTTTAAATATATGTTAACCTTATTTTTATGTACTATGACAAAGGTCGCATAGTCTTACAAGGTGATTTTTCTATAAAACTAATTATGACAGCAGTACATATGGAAATTTTTACTTACATGAAGGTTATGCACTATGTTTGATACATAACTTCTTGGCGATTCCTTGTCCTTGAACCGAAAATGCATGGATATAATGTCCTTATATTCTTGAAAAATCCATTCCTTTGGTCCATCTTGTTTTAGCATGTTCACATACTGACAACAAATAAAACAATGGACCTTAATCACAATTCAAAGATTAGTTTGTTTTACCATATTCATTCAAAAAGTCTCAATTACTCTTCCATGTACACATTTTAAATTGCCTCAATATTCTATGCACCTTCAATTGGCTTGTTAAATTTCCAGGATGTAAAATACTATTTTATTACATCTTTATAATTTTTGCATATTTTCCTTGCTCTGTAATGAAAGGCATATTAATTCTGTACTTCTGTGGTAAAAGTTCCTTCTTTTGTCTATATTATCCAGGTTTGCATGATGTTACCCTAACAGGTCATACCATGTCTTAACTCCATATCCATAGGTAGAAACACATCTACTCACCTGAAATACAAGTTTGACAATATCATCGACATGTTCAATCCCTTCTTCTGTGAGGTCAACATTGATACCAAAGAAGCCAAATCCTCGTGAACCTGTTCGAGCACCACCCACAAGACTGTTGCACCAACCCTTCGTTCTCAACACAGACAGCAAGCTCCCTGGACCCTCGTGACCAAACAGGTGGCTCAGGTAATGACCTGGCTGCAACATCAAGAATGAGCTCACAGCACATGGATCAAGGTAATCACATTCATAAACACTTGCTTTAATTTCAAATAATGTAACTAAACCTCAAGAACAACTACAAAAAATAATAAGTCAAAGTAGGATAAAGTAGCTATGCTACTGCCTATTAATTATCATCAACATTCATTAAGTAAAATGAAATCTTTTCAAATGATCAGCCATTTTGTGAATGGGACTGTAATCTAATATTCTGGAAACTGTCTCTGCCTCCATCAGCAGAGTTGGCGCTGGAGGCATATTGGAGAAATATTGGATTCTCAGATGACAGACAACCTGAGATGACTTCATTGCATTCAGTCACTATAAAAGTTTAAAAATTAAAATCTGACACAGTTCATTAATCAATTGGTCAATATGCATGTCCGATGACAATTAGGGGTTAAATGGCTCAAATTATTATAAGATACATGTAGGAAAATACAATTTTCATTATGTAATCTAACACTAACTACCATATTTAGTGGTTTAGTGGTTATTATAACAATCATAATGAATACTTGATTTTAAAACACACATTTTATAATCTTTGCCAGTCCATATGGATGAAGGATGAACCAAAGTTTGATGTGCATCAGAACTGCTTTCTTCTTTCCAATTCATCATTCAAAATGATCTTTACATTTCATCTGACATTACATAATCTCTGTACCAGATGAAGCATGATTAACAAACAGGAACAAAATAATAAACCAAATTTTACTTCTCTAAAAATTAAATCATCAAACAACACCCATATTGACTTACCCCTGCTTTATAATATTCATGGAGATCCGGTATTGGGAATGTGATGTTAAGATTTCTGATGTCCTTCACTGGAACAATATAACCTTTCATCTGAAGCTGCTCAGGACCAAATGGATGCTCAGTCCATCTTGGGACTGTGACATTCTTGTTCTTCACATCCAAGAAGAGTTCCACAGACATCCTCTCTAACTCATCCAAGCTTTCTGTTAAGTATCAATACATGTTCTTGTTTGTCATCATAATCATTAATGCCACAAAGAGAATTTCTACTACTAGTTTCTAGGACATAATAACAGTAACTGGTACAGCCACAAAAATGGAAAATTTACTAAGATGGGTGAGTGGGCAAATATAAAGCCAACAAGGCTTAAAGTTCAGTTCAATCTTTCATGATCAAGGAGACTAAAATAATTTAAAACAGTAATAAATAACCCTACAGAAACACAACATGGTGCAAAATAAAAATAAAATCTTGAAACCACTATTACACAACCCAAGACAATCCAGGAGCACGGGACAATGTTACAGACAACACTGTCTGACATGAAAACCTTTGTAGGTAATGAACACAAATAAACCACTGTAATATAGAATGAACAGACCTCTTGAGGTTGAAACGCGTATGGCAATAGTGTCTTTTATAGTGTTAATAGTTGTTTGTTCATTCTATATTCTAATACACTACGCGGTATGCAAAGTTTTAAAACCACTGTAAGCTGAAGGATAATTTGCAAAAATTTCCCTATAATAATAAAGTGCACATACATTCTGAACCACTGTGATGGTCTGCATATATTTCAGTCAGTGGGTCACAAATAAGTACTACAAATTAATTTAAAAACTTAGTATATCATATGGAGTTCATGTCAAGGTTATAATTTACATAAAGAAATAATAAAAGTACATAGAAGTACCACAAACTTCTACACAATGAATGCACAACAATGTGGTGCAACACTTCTAGAGCTTCAGTAACTGAGCCATATTATTTTTCTGCCGCCAATGGCAGAGCTTACGAGGCCTCTTTTTAAGACTTAGATCTTACAGGTACTCTCCTGAAATTACCTACTGAATATGTAAATAGTCTCAGCGTGATATAGTGTTCATTCCACTCAAAATACAAACATAACAGGTACTTCTCACCCATCATGTACATGCCTGAGCATTTTGTATGCTTAGCACTGCCACAGTTCTTCACCCTGTTACCATCTTGCATCCTGTTCATTTACTGGGTTCTACTGTGAATAATTAAATAAATTACTAAATATCATTACATCACATAGTTCTCATTAATGAAAAGAAATAATGTACCTTTCCCTAAAATGGCCAATGCCATGATGTTGGATGAGTACCATGTATCATGAAACTTTAATAGTTCTTCACGTACATTGATTCCATTTTCTTTTGGTATAATATCCAGAGTTTGTTTATTTCCTGTGAACAAATATCAAGACATCAGATTATAAATTGGCTACATTAAAGTTCAGACTAGTAAGGGAAAGGTACAGGAAACTGGTGATAGGTTCAGCTAGTCTTGGATTAGTAAGAAGAAAGAGTGGGGCATTTGAAGATATAAGAACGTTACTTTAAAGTTCATTCAGTTAATAAAAACCTAATCAGGAACTACTTAACCAACAATTAAAAATACCTGAACTAGAAAACACTTACATATGTCTCATAAAATATCATTTTAAGGCAAGCGGTTCTGTGTATGTTCTTGTTCTTTTGACGTAAATATGTCTATACAGAAGGGTCATTCGGGAAAAAGTCTACTATAAAAATTTGTGATTTCGTCGTCGTCAAAAAATGACGTCATCAACAATGTCAACTATAAACAAACTCGACATTGTTGTGGAACACAACAATGCCGAGTACAACCCAACAATGCCGAGTTTAGTGTCTTACTCAAGATTTTAAAACGCAACCAACCCCCCCGAAGGGGTTGGTTGCTTTTTAAACACTTGATCAAGCTCCCCTGAAAGGGGGTTGGTCAAGTTTAAACATAGATGATCCATATCCATATCAGACACAGCTAAAGAAAATGCAGGTTCTTTTGGACAAAGAAGAAGGTGCACATCATAAAGAGGTTGAGAACATTTTGGGAAACAGTGTAGCTGCACTATACTCTGTTCCCACTGCAATCTTCTGTTTTCTAAGGGCATGTACACCTATACCAGAAATAGAGGTGTGTAAATCACTATCTGAAAATTATTATATTTTTAGCCTGCTTAGTTTATAAGAAAAAATAGATTTATGATATCATAATTGTCATATGTCCACAACTTCCCCCTAATAACTTTTGAACCAACAGACAGATTTTCATTAAACATGACATGAATATCATTGTTAGAATTATAGTGTCACTTCTACTTGAGTAGATACTTATTGAATATCCTTGTAATAAATTCTATATTTCAACACATTTTTGAACATTCTGACTTATGAATTACTTATAGCATCAGTTTTGAAGTTGGTAATCTCTTTTAGTCTCGTACCATGATGCTTAGTAATAGTTGTGTGATTTGCATTTTGTATGTATAATTCATGAGTCTATAAAATGGGAGCTGCAACAAATTAAACTGATTCAGAGGTGCTCAGTTTTCTTGTTGATATTGATCTGATATACAGTACATTAGATGCAGATCCAATAGAAATATCTTGAGGTGTGTACGATTGAGATTTATGGTTCGGACAATGATGAGTATGAAGATGGTTGTCTTCTGGGATGTTTAGAGGAAAATGCTACTTCCATCATCAAGATGATGAGCAAGCTGACAACAAAAAATATGACCAGAGGGAGAGAGTGGGACTGGAGAGAGGGCGGGCCTACCAGTCCTCCCCCTTTCTCATTGGTGCGGCAAGAGCTGTGCCTTGTCCAACCTGCTCCTATATCTAGTCCAACATTTCTATTACATATCACCCTGACAATGTAGGCAGTACACTCCTCTGAAACAATGGTTGGTATCTACCAGATTATGTTGCATGACATCCCAGAGGACCATATTTTGGTAGAAGTGACTTCCTAATCTTCGAAATGATGACCACAGAGAAGAAAAAGAAAACTGCTTTTATGTCATTAACATACGCACATTCTTGTTCTCAGACAGACAATCCATTTAGACGTACTATCCAGTATGCTATCTCCCTGGGAGGTGACACAGATACAATAGCCAACATGGCAGGAGCTATTGCTGGTGCCTATTATGGGTATGGCAGCATCAGCGATAATCTGCAGGACCATTGTGAAGCCATAGAGCAGTTCACTGAGTATGCTGACAAGTTGCACAAGATCACTGTCTCCGAATAGTGCACATATCAGCTTTGTAATATTGTTTAAAATGTAGACAAACAAATGTTTTTTTTGTGACCTTGAAGCAAAGTGAAAAATACATTACTTTATAATGGTCGTCCAGTATTTCTGAACACAAAATAAAAGACATATAAATGCATATAAAAGATTTTTGAATAAACATGGCAAATTTTCTGTACCTGTCCCAAATTTATTAAAAGCATGGTCTTTCTTTGCAGTAGACTTTTCCAGCTGATCAAGTCTCCACGAATCATTGGGAATATTCTTCTCATGTTCTGAGTTGACAGCATTCACTTCTCGCTCTGTTGCACTTTCCGTGAAAAGGGGGCATAAGAAGAACTGTGCAAACCTAAGTCAGAAAGAAATTAACAGATCAGTATAACAGATAAAGCTCATCATAAAACATAAACTGCATACTAATATATCTCTCGAAGTGGGCTCATCATAAAACATAAACTGCATACTGATATATCTCTCAAAGTGATTGATTTTAGTTGTTTCTATGGTTATTTAACAATTCCATATAAATAGCAGAGGTGAAGTACTGAGTAGAAAATGGCATAATAGTCATAAACAATGTGGAATATGTAGATGAGAGTTGCCATTCTTGATCTGAGGATACATCTGACAGCCACCCTGAACTCACAACAATACCAGTATTATATATGACACCTTTTTCAATGCTGCCAATTATCACTCTTAAAGTAAACTAAGACTGCCTCTCATATCTAATTTTCCCTTCTATATTGTTGCCAAAGTTGTGCTATAAATTGTTTATTCAGAAATATGTTTTTATAAAAAGTTGTTACTTACAAATTATTATTCCAATTTACACTAAACTTCTTACACACATTTTAAACATTCATTATCAGTATTGACTAAATAAATTCCTTCCTAATAAGTCCTTAATTATGAGATACTTTCTGCATACATGTTTCACAGTCAGCATCTACAATATAAACTGAATCACTCTGACTCCTATTATCAGAGTTTATTTCAATATTAGAATCTGAATCAGCTATTCTTTCCACTCTTGTATCAAACCATTTTCACAAAGTATACCTGTTTATAAACAAGGAAACTCCCTAATTTTAAAATACTGATTTCTATCACTGTATGCCATCACATTACAACATACTACAATCTTTCCTCTATACGACAGACTAGAAGAAAGTGGAAGGAATTTCTACAAAGCCTCACAAGAAAATAATTTGAAACAGTGTCCTTGTTTGGAAATTTATGATTCTGGCAGCACATATGCACATAGATTAATCCAAACTATATAACCACAGAAGTCATATTGTTAAGTTTCTAAGAACTGTTGCGGTACTACGGTATTTACAGACAGAGGAGACTGGAAATTCTATTCACTCACCTATCTAATGCTCCTCCAAAATGTTCCGGCACGACATCAAAGTAGTAGTTCGTGTGGTCCGAATATGTACAGGCATTGGAACCACCGCCATGTTCAGACAGAAACTTGCTATACTCATTCTCTGAGGGATACTTCTCTGTTCCTAGGAAGAGCATGTGCTCACAGAAGTGTGCCAGACCAGGCAAGCGGGAAGGGTCGCTCATGTGACCTACACAAAGTATTTAAAAGTTAGTAAAGTATACAATACATAAGGTGGATTTCAATTTATTGATAAATTAGTGATTCCCAAATATGCATACACACACATAAATCCCTCATATCCTGTATATATCTCATATATTTCCTTCAAAATTTTGTTATAAATCCAATACTTCTGTTTAAACTGAAAATATCATCTTGCCTATTTTTGTGGGCATATACTACAATGTTTACATTAAAAAATCACTATTCTGAGTTAAATTTCAGTGCTAATTATCCTTTGTATGTTACTTCAGTGCTAGTCACAGTTGCAGTGCAGTCTCAGGCATGGGCCTTGTGTTCTTGGACACTGGGACCATGGGTTCAAATCCCACTCAAGGCATGGATGTTTGTCCAGTCTTTCTGTGTACAGGTACAGGCCTTGCAACAGGCAGATCACTCATCCCAGGTGTCCTATCAAATGTATAAACAGATCAAGCAACCTCCAAAAGAAGCGGCCAAGACCCAAACTGCGTTGTAAAGCCAGAGATGAGATGACAGATGTTGCTTCAGTAGCTGATTCATTGCAACACTAACATAAGAAAGTGATTTTCTGTTACAATTATAAATTTGTGACTGTTTGTGTGTGCGCGCGCATGTGTATGTGCATGTGGGAGGGAGTGAGGCAGGCATGAAGGAAGGGGGGTTGGTTAGGGGTAGCTGCTAAGGATACTAGAGTCTACATAAATTTCAAAGTCCACGACTCAACACAGAGTAAAACCAGAATATATATATATACCACACTATAACAGGACCCAAGCATGGGAATTTTAATAAAAATGTAAAACTGCATGTTAGAAGTGACAAAATCATGCCAGGCAGTAAAGGGAAAAATCTGCGAACTGGATAAGAACGTAAGGATTATGAAGTATAATTCTAAGATCAAAACCTTACTAATACAATATGTTTGCTAAGTCACACCACTTCAAACCAAGTTCTTGTCTTTAAAAAAATTGTTTCAATCTAATGTCAAATGTGGAACTCTTCAACAATGCATACATTTGCCTGCTGTGTGCTGAACATACCTTGGTAACAAGATATCAAGCACCTTGATATTTCACTCTGTTGTTATAAGGCTTATGCTGCCAGTGTCTTGATATTTCATGATCCTCAATTGCTTTAGGTTAACAGAGTTATAATTAAGATGACAATTATTGATTACACTAACATGTTTGCACACTGTCCATTGTCTGAAGTATATTTAACATACATAATGTCTCAGGAGATACTTTTACTCCCATCTTCAGGAGACTGGTTGCAATATAATGACAATTTAAATTTTAATCACCTGAATATATCAGCCTATTAAATATACCTAACACAATTATTAACATTGTGAATGAACAATCACATGGCATATCACTTACCAACATTTACATCCAGAGATGCTGATGACTTGTCTGTACTACTATCACTAATAAGTAAAACTTTCATGTCATTTTGCAGTTCTAGACAACGATATAATCGCTTATCTTCAGCTGACTTGATGATATCATTCACACAACGTTTGACACCCTTCATCCTGGTAGTGTAGAGCCTCGCACAAACTCTGTTTAGAAAAGGAAGAAACAACAATTTCTCATGCTCACCAGTATACTCAAATATATGGCCATCATCCAGTCTTTTACAAGCCTTTCATAGGGGTCAACAATTTTTTGGAATTTTGGAAAAGAATTATATTCTACCCAGCTTTACCACTCTGCCCTATAGGCAGAACATAATATGCCTACTTTCCTGCACACACTTTCATCTCAGAAAGAAACAACTCCACAGTACACAGCCATCCTTGAGAAGCTGGTATTTGCTTAACAAGAAATTATCTGAATGTATGGAACTCAAAGGTTCACACAGGATACTTCAGAATATAACATTTTCACTGATGAACCTCACCATTCTGTTTCATACAAATGGCTAAACTATTTTCACAGTACACATACAATCTGCATTCTTATACTAAATAGAAACAACCATATGTCGATACCTTCGTGTATATCAAATCTTTTCAGGGTTCAATATTCCTGACAATAAAACTATTAAAAGTGTGGCAACCCTAACCTCAATTTAACACTACGTAAATATTGCATTACAAAATATCATACTATAAATATTCATAAGATATTAAGTTCTCAGTAACTGTACCTATTGAATTCGTTCCTTACGATACGACACGTTCTCAAATACCACATCATGTTTCATCATATTATTGTGAATAAAATCACTCTTAAACATTAAACCATCTGTTTCCTTTGTTACATGAAACGGCAATCGCTGACTATTGACCTACCAGCTAGTAACATTGTAGTATGAATAGATATTTTTGTACGAACCCTTCCTTACAGCAGTCCTATTTATGGGGACGCCAACTTCAATATCGTCGTAATTTTCTTCAGTCACGCAACACCATAGAAAAAAACAACACTGCTATGCAGCTTATTGCTGCTACAAAACGAATACCTGTTGTATATTCTAGTTCACTTCTGTCTTGGATTGTGACGATATGCTACACACTGCAACATATATCACAGATAAAATCGACATAGATGCCCAACAATACAAATCATTGACAGGGACCGTCAGTTTGAAGCGTAGAGACTTTGCAACCATCTTATAGGAGAAGGGAATATTATTCGTATCAGTTGGCTTCATCAATTTATGCTTGGTTTGGACTCAGCTCATATTTGTTTCTGATGAATAATCAGTGGCAATGATAATTACCAACTGCAAGTTTGTTTGTATGAATCGCAATCGGAGTATTTACGCGTAAAAACAGGTCTACCAGTTTGCGGTGTCGTGACTGTGCAAGATATTGTATGGAAAATACTCTCTCTAATTGGTCTGCTGTTCTTTCAGTGTAAAATTAGCATTAAAGCAATGATGTTAGAGCGGTTTTCCGTATTTTCTTGTTGTTTTTACTGATTGTAATCAAATTATGGCCTTGTTAGATAGTATTTCACTCGCAAGCAAGTTCAGAGGCTGTTTAGTTGGTTGTTTGTTAGGAGACTGTCTTGGTGCTCCATACGAAGCGGATTATGTTATTTCTAAAACAGTACTTCAGAAATACTTTGATAAGCTGGAAGGACCTTACTTTAAATGTATGTACAAATATTTAGAGTCGTATTGATGTTATATTTGTAATGTTTTCATGACAAATTTAAAACTTTTATTTGAATGTGTTGCCTGATGTGGGAAGTGTATAGTATATGTCACTTGGATTCCATAGTCTACCAGTTCTTATTATATTCGTAGCACCTGTCAAACAGTATACAGATGATGCAGCTATGACAAAATGCCTTGCAGAATCTTTGATAGCACAACAGAAATTTGATGCCCTTGACGTTGCTAAACGGTGAGGAAGTGTCAGGTATTCAGTACTTTTTCCTCAGATTTATTGAACTCAAAACATGAATGTTGGTAGTGTTATTGTAATGTGAAAATAAATATTACCTGGAAATCATACCGCAGGATTCTGACTAGACAGGCAAGAAAATGAAGTTTCAGGACATTCATTAAATTATCTATATTGTTTCACCACTCTTGTTATATGCAGTTTTGACCAATTCAGCATGCAGAAATGTTCTGAACCATGTTGCCAGTCATCCACTGCATTTCACACCTACTATAATACAAGCATTAGAATATTCTCCAATATTTTGTCACTTTCACACTTCAAAAATTGTAATGTGTTTTATGTGAATTTAAAGGTCTGTGACCTCTGGCCCTAGGTTTAATCCTAAATTTCCAGTGATGAATACTAGGTTAACATTAACCATCACAATAATGGTTGCAGAAACAGTTATAAATTGTGTTATATTTAATAGTTGATACTTGCATGAGTAGCCATGTTAAGAATGTTTTGTTGTTTTAGATTTGTGAAGGAATATTTCAATGAGCCAAGACGTGGATATGGACAACAGGTTGTAGACATTTTCCACAAATTGCGAGCACAGAAGTTTGTGGATCCCTTTGGTCCAGCAAAAGAGCAATTTGATGGGTTAGGCTCATATGGAAATGGTGCTGCTATGAGAGTGGCTCCTCTAGCCCTGTTTTGTCACTCCAATTATGAGGAACTTTTACATTTAGCCAGACAATCTGCTGAACTTACTCACACACACAAAACTGGTTATGATGGTGCAATTCTCCAGGTAAACCACAAACCTCATGTGTTTGTGAAAGGAAGCATTCATAAACCTGTGTTAGATGGACACAGTCTTCTGTATCGAGAACTCGGCTCAAACTAATGAATGAAGCTTCTCATGATTTTTTCATCACCTCCAGAAAAGTTTCAGGATAGTACCATAAAGTTGGCCATAACCACTTCCTTATGTGTCCTTTTCAGTTTATTAATCATAGCATGTGATGCTGTATAGTTTGAGCTACTGATTGTCATTAAATAAACCACAAGTAAGTAAATAAATATCAAAGGTTATTTGGTATCAAATAGGATGAGAGTACAGTAAACTAGGAAAGCTGTTGTAGAGGAAGGAATTAGTGCTTGCTTCAAGGTAGTGAAAATAGGAAGACTGAATAGCTTGTGCCCAGTCAGATATGAGTCAGAAACATTACCTGGAAGTGTTAGAATTATCGGTATACCTAGCTGCAGCGATTTTTGTGTGTCCTTATTATATACAAGGTTTTCTGTTATTATTTTTGCATTTGCTGTGATAAGTATGTCTAATTTTTGGTATATCTTTCTGCCAATAGGCTATTGCAGTACATCAGAGTCTTCATTTAGATCCAAAACAAACACTGGATGTACAGAATTTTTCATCCAGACTAATAGAAAAGATGTCCCAAATTGAAGTGGACTGTGATGAGTAAGCAGTATTTTGCATTACCACTGAGCAAACCTACTATTAATGTTAACTGTAGTTACTTCTCATGTATTTAACGCTAAGATAATAAAGCATTAAACATGGTGTTATTTCTTTGCAGTTTGAGCTCCCCTGAAAGGGGGTTGGTCAAGTTTAAACATAGATGATCCATATCCATATCAGACACAGCTAAAGAAAATGCAGGTTCTTTTGGACAAAGAAGAAGGTGCACATCATAAAGAGGTTGAGAACATTTTGGGAAACAGTGTAGCTGCACTATACTCTGTTCCCACTGCAATCTTCTGTTTTCTAAGGGCATTTACACCTATACCAGAAATAGAGGTGTGTAAATCACTATCTGAAAATTATTATATTTTTAGCCTGCTTAGTTTATAAGAAAAAATAGATTTATGATATCATAATTGTCATATGTCCACAACTTCCCCGTAATAACTTTTGAACCAACAGACAGATTTTCATTAATCATGACATGAATATCATTGTTAGAATTATAATGTCACTTCTACTTGAGTAGATACTTATTAAATGTCCTTGTAAATAAATTCTATATTTCAACACATTTTTGAACATTCTGACTTATGAATTACTTATAGCATCAGTTTTGAAGTTGGTAATCTCTTTTAGTCTCGTACCATGATGCTTAGTAATAGTTGTGTGATTTGCATTTTGTATGTATAATTCATGAGTCTATAAAATGGGAGCTGCAACAAATTAAACTGATTCAGAGGTGCTCAGTTTTCTTGTTGATATTGATCTGATATACAGTACATTAGATGCAGATCCAATAGAAATATCTTGAGGTGTGTACGATTGAGATTTATGGTTCGGACAATGATGAGTATGAAGATGGTTGTCTTCTGGGATGTTTAGAGGAAAATGCTACTTCCATCATCAAGATGATGAGCAAGCTGACAACAAAAAATATGACCAGAGGGAGAGAGTGGGACTGGAGAGAGGGCGGGCCTACCAGTCCTCCCCCTTTCTCATTGGTGCGGCAAGAGCTGTGCCTTGTCCAACCTGCTCCTATATCTAGTCCAACATTTCTATTACATATCACCCTGACAATGTAGGCAGTACACTCCTCTGAAACATTGGTTGGTATCTACCAGATTACGTTGCATGACATCCCAGAGGACCATATTTTGGTAGAAGTGACTTCCTAATCCTCGAAATGATGACCACAGAGGAGGAAAAGAAAACTGCTTTTATGTCATTAACATACGCACATTCTTGTTCTCAGACAGACAATCCATTTAGACGTACTATCCAGTACGCTATCTCCCTGGGAGGCGACACAGATACAATAGCCAACATGGCAGGAGCTATTGCTGGTGCCTATTATGGGTATGACAGCATCAACGATAATCTGCAGAAACATTGTGAAGCCATAGAGCAGTTCACTGAGTATGCTGACAAGTTGCACAAGATTACCGTCTCCGAATAGTGTACATATCAGCTTTGTAATATTGTTTAAAATGTAGACAAACAAATGTTCTTTTATTGTGACCTTGAAACAAAGTGAAAAATACATTACTTTATAATGGTCGTCCAGTATTTCTGAACACAAAATAAAAGACATAAAAATGCATGTAAAAGATTTTTAGCACCATTTCTTTATTTTGCAAGGCTTCTACTCTCATATCTGTCCCATCCCCGTATGTCTATTAAGTTTTACACTAATTGACAGATCTTCATGAAACTGGTGTAAGTCACATGCCACTAGGGCTCATCCACCAATCCTGCCATAAACAACAATATACTGGCTTCATAAAATTTGTGTTTTAGTGTTAGTACATCATCTCCCTGTAATTTATAAGAAATCCAGCTCTATTTTACATTAAATGTGAATCACATTTCATTTGTATCACAAATTTCACTTCTGTAATGATGACATAATTGCTCCTTGTTGTGAGATTACAAATGTCTTGAAGATGGCTGTCTTCTGGGATGTTGCTTCATGTAGTCTGGTATAAGTTTACCAGCGTTTCAGAGGTGCTTACTGCCTTCATAATCAGGGTGCTACATCCCAGAAGACAGCTTGTCCATGAGAATGCCAAATCTTACCAGTTCCCACTAGATTTTAGATTATTTGGCCATCAGATAGGTTGGATTTTCAAATTGTGTTTCAGTACTGGGTTTATGTCCCACATTCACATAATTATCAGAACTTGGGATATTAATTACTTTAAGATGTTTCATCTCTGTTGGTAGTTCTTTCTGCATGTATGGAGAGTACTTGAATGGGTTCTCATCTACATGGCCAGGGCTGAAAATATCTTCTTTGCCTGTCATAGTTAGATACCCAGTGTTGTTTGCCTCACCTGAGAAGTCAAACACACTATCTGTCAAAAGTGGACTCACCACACTTTTCAGACTCTTGACTTTCTGTCTTGGGCTGTCATCAGGACATGAATCTGGGCTGAAAACAGGTAATGTTTGTGTAACAACAGCTTAGAAGTTGAACTACTTCAAACATGATTTTACTACTAAACGTATGTCCCCCCTCCCTTTTCACACTGTAATAATAATGGCATAAGTGTTGAACTGTAAGAATGTGCACAGATTAATTTCAAAATACTGGAGCTGTCTAACATAAGTTACAAACTGGCTCCCAATTACAGTATCTTTCTTGTTAGCATTACCATGTAGTTACAAACATTTTTAATTTAAATTAGTTGTATAATTCTTGGATAAAATTTCTCTCTTCGTATCTTTGACTTAACAAAGTTTGTTATTTTATATGGCAATCTTTATTGTTGTATCTTCAATTGTAAGTTGAAGCAAATCTTATTTGACTTAAAATATTAATTTCAGAGTATTTGAGTTATAAAAGTGTAAGGCCTAATAATAACAAATATGAATACCATGCTTAAAAGGGTACATGTTAGACCAAAATGTTAAATTCTTGTGACAGTGAATGAGTAATACTACAGAAAATTAAGTTCAGATAAGTTAGATTTTTACCAGTGTTTGATTGGATTATTACTATTGTTACTTTAAAATGTTTGTAAAACCTACAATACTACCACGACACCACAAACCACATTTTCACCAGCATAAAATAAATCTCATATTCAAATAAGTTGCTTATAACTAAACAGTTGAAGGGAAATACTGGTACTTTATGATCATTGCTTTCAGTTTGATAGCCCCACACCCACCTGTTGACATACTCGTGTTGAGTCTCCTGTGGAGCTACAATGTTGCTGTAATTGGGTGCACTCATCATACTGAGATAGTCATCATGCAAGTTTCGCTCATTCATGTCCACATATTGGCTGTTCAGTTCCTCATAGTGCTGTAAAGTAATGAGTAGCTACATGAATGGTATACAAGACTACACAGTACAATATCCAAGAAGGTTATCATTTTGAATTTATTATATTTATTATGTATTACTGTATGTAAACAAACCATCCTGTACTGGTACTAACATGAATACAAAGTAATGGAACTGAGGGCACACTTTCTGAGTAACTCCTGGGGAACAACTGCCTCCAATGGAACTCACCCTTCTAATACTATCATCTAGCATAGCTCCCAGCTGCTCTGCTAATTCTGGGAATGAGGGACGTTTAACAGGAGAGGCATCCCAACACTGGAGCATCATCCTGTAACTACATCACACACATAGTTGTAAATTGTGTAATTAATACTTGTGGTAATAGCCATTGCTACTAAATACAACCCCAGCACAAGACCATCCATGCATATGTATATCCTTAATAGTCAATACCTAAGTGCAAAATACTGAACTTATGTTGCAGCCTTGCTGACTTTCAGTAAAATGACATCGTAGATCTACTTCAGTTTCCTAAAATGACTGTCACATTGTGGTATCTTATAAATCTTGCATGTTTTACAGCAATGACAAAGATAAATTTCTGATCAGTTCGCATTGTTCTAGTGTCATGATAGCCAATAAACTCCACAATTTTTCCCAACAGAGCTTGAAAAGTAGTCACCTGCTCACATGAGTAAGTGGATCTGGTGTATTTGCAAGCAGAAATGCACAACCATAAAATATATTAATAGACTTGCAGTTTGAATTTTGTTTTTAAATTTTATATTAATATGTTGACAATACATTTAAAACTATTTTCTCTTGTATCAGTCATAGGGTTGATAAATAAAGGAAAGAAAAAGTAATGTAAATGCATATGCACAGATAAATGAGCAGATTGAATTATTTGTAAAACAATTATCAGTCAAGTGGAAAGCTAACGTGTACCTGCAATGATGCATAAACACATTAATTTTCCTTGTTGAGAGGTTAACAGTTTGTAACAAATTTTTCAACAGCTTTGCTCTATGGTGGTGGGTAATTTCTATGTTTCACAAATATAGCTTCATATAATTTTGCAAGTCATCCTTCCAATAAGGTTCATTCCACTTCAGAGGATAAACTATACCAAATGTGCACGATCAATAGTTTGTACTGGATTTACCTATGACTCCATGATACAAAGGGCATGTGTGACAACATATGATTAGATGTACTTACATGGCATTAGTAGCAAATGGGGGCTGTTCCATCCTGTAACCATCAACAAGTTTCAAGAATAGCCTTTCATCTGCCTCCATTCCTGTTTATAATAAAAACAAACATTTATTTTGATGATGCACATTTCTAGTAGAAGACTGACAGCTGTTACACATTCTTTATCATTCAACATAGTGCCACAGGAGATGTATGTCTTCTTCCATTTCATATTCATGTTACTGAATTCTAAAAAAATTATACTAATACAAAAAATATAATCCAGTTCCATATTGGTAATTTTTGTTCCCATTAGCAGTCTATTATTATATAATTCTTTTAGAATGTATTTTACTTATACTTTAATTGTTTAAGGTAATTTAAAATGGAAACACAAGAAACCATTTAACTAGAAAGCATGCTGTAATCAGAACTGCCAAAACCAATGAAAGGATGACAATACATAAAATGCTATCAAAGGGAAAGGATGAAAATGGTCCACAGGCTCTTTTGGCTGATATTATCCTGACATATACTCATAGTGGCTAAATAAACCCTAACAATCCCCATTTCTAATAGCTGGTAACAACCAAGACTTAAACCAGGCACCTCCTGATAACAGGACTACTAAGCTATTATGCTCAGCTTCAGTAAACTACACATGAAGATGACTGTCTTCTGGGTTGTAGCATGCTGCTTTGTCTGTGCTGATGATTGAGGCAGCAGGTATCCTTGAAATGCTGGTAAACATTTACCAGATTGCATGGCACTACAACCCAGAAGATGGCCATTGACACACCTGCTGCAGTGAGAACCTTAAAAGAATTTCTTGAGAATAAATTATTGAATGACTCATAACCTGAAACTAATGCAACTACAGCACAGATACAAGCTTGAATAACAATATTAAATATTTTTTAATAGTTTAGTAGGTTCAGAGTTACAAATTCACAGAAAAATGTAATGAGCATTACCTTCTCTTAAGGAGTATGGTTATTTTTAATGATTCTGAATAAGGTAAAAATGTGGCTTGAAGTTAACATTTGTTATACTTCAAATTCAGATTGGATTTTATCATTCAAAAGGGTACCTGGATATGGGGTCTGAGCAAGGGAGAACAGCTCCCACAGAACAATACCAAAAGACCAAACATCAGACTGTGTGGAAAATATACGGTCTCTGATTGATTCCAGTGCCATCCACTTGACAGGCAGTGGACCCTGAAAAGGAATGAACATTGTGTTTAAGCCAAATTCATTCCTAATAACTCCAAGTCAGCAAACTTATTTTGCATATACCCAACAATTTGGTTCTCTCTAAGAAGAGTCTGCCTTCCACTGAAGTAGAACTTAGAATGGTTACAAGCTTAACAGCCCTTTCATACTCTGAACACAACTGTTCTGATCAGGACAATGTTTATTTCTTGTCATGTTATAATCTAAGGCCACATTGTGGTATGTTATCTAATCTTCCTTTGTTTATTTCTCTTTCCTCCAGTGATCAGGATAGAAGGATTTAACCATTATTATGAAAGCTACTTAGATTTATCCAAACATAAGAAAGTTTTCACACCAACATTACCATGTCTGTAAATGCAAACAATATTTAATATAGAATTTTTAAATGTGCTCAAAGAGAAATTCATAAAATCACCCAGATATTATTAGACTTATATGTCACTTACAGAAGTCTTCTTCTGATAGTTGTCAGATTTGTACATACTCTTGGCCAGCCCAAAATCACATATTTTCACAACATTGTCATCAGCCAGAAGAATATTTCGTGCAGCCAGGTCTCCATGCAGTACCTGCAAGATTAATGGGAATAGTTAAAACAGCAGATTACTATACCTTCTGGAAGCCTTCATAACCAGAGCAATTGGCATTGCAGTACTTTGTACTTATGTACATGATAATGAGATAAATATCTGAGACATTGTAAATGAGGTGCACACAGTAACAATGCCAAGATTTTAAACTGTTTTCTCCAGTTATATATACAGCTCAAGGACTGAGTGTACCATATGAAGTATACTCCTCCTCCAGAAAAACACACTTTTATCCACTGTGAGAAGAAAGATCAGTTTCTCCCTCCACCTGTATGTTTTCGAATTCAGTTCTTGCATAAGTCATAATCCTGAAAGTGTGAAAATTAAGTTCTAAGGATCTGTTTTCAAGCAAGAATTGGTGATTTGGAGAAATAAAAGTGATTTTCTTATTCTGTGCTCAAATGCTGACTTTCCCAGCAGCATTATTGTGTTTATAAATAATGCAATAAGGCAACACAAATAATTTAGCTCTCATAACAACATTACTATTTTAATAAAATTTGCCTCACCTTACGAGAGACAAGATACTCCATACCCCTGGCCACTTGAAAGGCCCAACAGAACAGGTCATGTGAACACACTGGCATGGTGGATCCTTTGTAGTCACCGCGATACTTAACACGCCAGTCCGGCTGCTCTGAACTGCTGTTGCTTAATAAGCACTCATCCGGCTCCCCTGTAACACAAATACAGTATATGCCTATCTTCCGTTGAGGTTTCCTCCATGGTAAACAATCATAAGATCACACACACACACATCACTCACAAACTGTAGCTGTGTGAACCTCTTCTGGTATCTTTACAAATGTAATTATATATGCTATTTACACAACTGTTATGAGATGTGCATAATGCATTTTAGCTAATATTTTGTTTTCTTTGGGTGAAAAATATACCATGTCTATTACATTTACTAGTCTGTTAAACTGAACACTACAAAACACAGCAGCACTTCATAAAGTGAAGGGCTGTTAGCATACTGTCCGACACCCACACTATAGAACCACCTTTCGTCACCTCTCTGCAGCTGCTTACCAAACACATTCACAGCGTTCACAACATCCTTATAGCAAAATAAGGAACCCATGTTTTGTAAGGTTCAAAATACTAAAGATTGTCAATTATCCTGTTACACAACAAAGAAGGAAGAGGGGCCCTTACCAGTTGGGGAAGACACAACTGCCATATCACTGGTGAGTCCTGGCATCTCTGTGGTCCTTGGGGTTGACGGAGCATGCAGTTCTGAGTTTATGCCTCCAGAGTAGCTATCTCCTGTCACAGTACTCGTGTAAGATAGCAGCCGTTGCTTCAGGCTGACAATAAAGAAACGTGAATGATTAACAGGATATCTACTAAGGAGCAGTATGAACTATCATAGTTTTAATCTAATAAAATGTATGTACATAATCATCAATTATGTCTAAGGATTAGAATGTTTATATATGTGAAAAATTAAATTTATTCAACACACTTCTTACATTGATAAGCAATGCTATATCTTTCGTGGTATGAAAGGTGTAGTAATAATAACAAAGTCAATATATACTTCTGAACAAGAACTCAACATGATGAATGGAACACACAAACATGTTCAGTTTAAAGTTCTGCCAAACATTTTTACCAGTTGTGCAACTATGATATATGACTACAGCCAACAAACTGCAAATATTTCCTTAGATATTTTTAACATTTCTTTCCATACAGATAGCAGAATTTTAGCTCTCTTATGGGAAAACATGATATACAAATCTACTTAATCCTTGGTATTTCTCTTGAATTTATTTTAATCATAGAAATGATGTAATGCAATGGTAGCTGCAACTGTTCAAAGTAACACATTGTATAAAGTTGTAAGAGAATATAGAATAGGTGACACAAGAGAACTGTATGTTGTAGGCTGTAATTTTTAAAATATCTGTTGTGATTTAAATATATTTACTTGTCACTCACAACTGAAATACAAGAACTCCAGAAACCAAAACATCATTCATCGCTAATCTATAAATGTGATTTAAAAGGACAAGAGGGAACCTAAATATTTGTAAACATTATTACCTTAAACCCTCAAATCCTAATTATTACCTTATCTTGCTCTTGGAAGATTGCGACCTGCAGAGTTTTTCCATGCCTAAGGCAAGATTAAGCCTGCCTGTTGTGTGGTCCATCTGATCTATAAAGTCATCCCGATGTCTCAAAAGATAATTATGGATATTGCCATACCGACAAAATTCCACAATAACCATCAGTTCCACTGCAAAATGAATTTGTATAAGTATATATGTGAAGTGTCCATAGGAATGTTACAACAGTAACTACTTTTGCCACCTGACCAAACACCTTATATCCCCATGTATAATATCAGACAGTTGAAATATAAAAGCATTCTTAAGTTAATGTGGGCTGCATTTGGCAATTTCTAACATTATATGAAAATGTTTACAATCATGTTACATGGCTAAATATAAGAGAACTGTCATGATTGTAAGCACTGACATATTTCTAATTTTCATCATGTTAATTCCATACATTTAACTGCGAAGTTCATGAGTCGCTGTCATGAAATCAGAAAGAAAATCTATATTTCTGGGACAGCCATATTGTTTTCAACATGAATAATACCTGAGACAAGAGGTAATATATTCCTGGAAGTATAGTATGAATTATTAGTGCCAAGGAATGAATGACTTTCAAAATTATACATATAATCACATGTTTCACATTCAAAATCTGAGGTTAAATAAAATTAAAGGTACAGGCTGAACTCAAACATTTTACTAAATATTATAACAGTAATCTTGTAATTTATCAAACTACACAAAATTTGTAGTATTTTAAAAATAAATTAGTAAACTTGGTATATTCTATTTGAAACAATTTTATGAAAAGATAAGACAGTAATTGCACAGATGATGGTGACTATGACATTATATTCTTCAAATACTGAAAGTATTCCACACACCTACAAGCGACTATAAATATTGGTGATATTAAATGTCCATAAATTAATTTTGTCTTCCACATAATAAAATACAATGTTGCATATTCTGACAGAGTAATTCAGAACAATTTCTGTTGTTACATACAGTATAACCCATGCCAAATCCAAATAACACATTTTTTTAATTGATAGAAAAAAAATATCGATAATGTTTACTTTTGGCAATACTTTTAATAAATATTTGCATGTTACAGAAAGAAACAAAACTCACTCTTAGCCAGGTTCTTTGTTGATGCTCCAAGCAAGTTCACAACATTGAGATGTTTACCAAGATGTGTCATGATTTTAAGTTCTGAAGCTAGTGCCTTAATAAATGCACGGTCTGCACCACTCTTTACCATTTTGACGGCAACAGTCGTCTTCTCCTCATAGTCCAGTATTCCATAAGCTTCTGCCTTCATTACCACACCAAAAGCACCTGCTCCCAGTTGTTTACCTGCAGCAAACATGCCATTTTGGAAATAATACACCATTATGGCAAAAAAATATTATAAATATGATAAAAGAGGCATGAGTAACTCAAAATAACGTCAGTCAATCCAGAATTGTACTCATACTAATTCAGAGTACACTAATTCTTGTTCAGCACACCAAGAAAACAAGTGTAAAGAGGTGACTACAAGCCAAATCAGTTGTTATGAACCCTACTCCAAGTCTTAAAGCTATGCCCATTTCATTTAAGATATTAGTATGTGGTGATATAAGCCCCATTCTCCTACTAGCTTAATTTTGTTTTTTTATTAATGTACAAGGATTACATTAGCAATCTTACAA
>NW_019059994.1:1233613-1255461 GCF_000696155.1 Zootermopsis nevadensis | reverse complement strand
TTAATTTAGTGAAAACAAAATTTGTAAAAATTTAATTTACCCTTTTCATTTTTCTTATCAATAATTTCCTTTTTGGGAAGGGCTCCATAATACTCTGCAATTACCACATTGTCATTACACCACAATTTGAAAGGATGATTTTCCCCTTTCCCTCTATCTTGGACACCTCTGTAAGTTGGACACATTATCGTGGAACCGCAAGTGTCCAAGTTAGAGAGGTTTTACTGTATTATATTATTATCTATTAATCATTTTAATATTTCAACAATAGTAAAATGAAGAATTTTTATACAATAATCATAAATATCAAAACTTAAATGTATGATCTGAAGCTTTTATGGCTACCAGCCATGTAAGGTGGTTTAATGGAGGAAACACCAATATTTCGAGAACCATCTTTGTCCTCAGGGTACTAAAGTACTTCAGTACCCTGAGGATGAGGATGAAACGATAGTGTTTTGTCCATTAAACCATCTTATATAGTTAGTAGCTCAAGAAGAATTCATTATATCAAAACTTAAATTGCATATATTTTAAAAGTAGTTTTATTTCTCCATGTCTACTGTCATATTACACACATTCACTAACCTCACAAATGGTTAGAGCTTAAGACAATTAGTGTTTAGGTTCTCACCTTGGACAATGAGCAGTCTTTTTAGTGATACCATGCCAATACTGTTATATGCATCAAGTCTGTACATCCCTGCATCGTAGAGGTTCGGATGAAACACTTTCAGGATGGTCTGATCACTTTTGGATTCTATACCATATTTGACCATGTCTGGATGCAGCTGATTACCATTTGGGCCATACCATTTCAGTGTCACATTTTCTGGAGCAAAGACATTTACTACCATTTTCACTTCCTTGGTTTGCCCCACTTGCATGAAGATAGTCTCATTGGAATCAGACTTTAAAGTGATGCCAACTTCATTTTCTCCTGCCAAAGAGTAAATATTCTAAAATTTAGCACATTTGAAGCGAAGCTGAAATGAAGAAAACAGTTAAAAGTGAATGACACTGATGCACTCAGTTGAGATGATAGAAGCCTAATCACTTCTTTCCACATTTCTGCTTATGCTGATAATGTCTGGTATGCCACACAGGCTAAATTTACTGCACTACTAACTGTAGAGATATTGTTTCAAGTATGGCAATAAGAAAAAGGACACTCTTTATTTGTGTGAGAAATGTAATTTTAACTTCTGCATCAAATGTTTCGAGAACTTCCACACTAAACTGAACTACTAAAGAAATATTGTATTCATGCATACATGAAATCATAACCCAGACCACCACAATCCAACATTATAGTGGATATTAAGAAACACAGAATCACCTAGAAAGCCTGACTTCAGGCCAATGAGGAAGACCAAGCAGCTATCCATGACTGAATTTGCAGTCTTGACACTACGACCATTTAAAATTTGTGCTTGCCAGAACATACAAGGCATTGTTCAGTCAGGATTCCAGGCACCAAAATATAACTCACCAATAACTTTAACTGTTCTGGAATTATTTCTTGTATTGTTGTATTTGTCATTTATCACACATGTGTAGGTGCCTCCATCATCATCAGTCACATTCATGACTCTGAGAAATGTAACCATACAGTCATAGTCACCGTTCTTGCAGGAAGTCTGTGGGGTACTGGCTTGCTGCAATAACAAACGTTACATCAGCTGCGTCATTTTATACCTCTGAAAATTCTTAAACTAAGAATATTAGAACAAATATTTTAACACTAAAAATATAATTTGATAAACATTACCCATACTTCAATTATTTAATATTATTATATGAAAATATTGATTTCTATCTTCATAAAAGAGCAAGTGGATGCAATGTGGGTGTAGAAGAACAAATCACAATCAGCCTCCTCCCACCCTCATGTCACTAACAGAACTTCCTGCAGAATAAACTGCTCTTGTTGTGCAATATTTTTGCATGAACTGTTTAATGTTTATATTAGCCTTTTGATATTTATAACTTGTAACAGTTTATATTCTCAACAGCCATACCAAATAAATTATAATAAAAATGGAAGGTAAGATGCAAACTGTAAAATTAAAAATTAATAAATAAATAATAGACATACAAATTTCTGTGACTTGAACCACATGATCTTCATGTTTACACCACGTTCTGATAATCCCTGGCACTCCAAGACTAGATCTCTCCCTTTTCGCACAATGATATGTTCAGGACCAGAGATTCTTGGTTTCATTGCATAAGTAGGTTTGCCTGCAATAATATATGCATTACAAATTGTGCATAAATAAGTCTAACAGGAATGAATGTACTATTCAGTTTTCTTTCAAGATTTTTTTATAACTGTATCTCAAAGTAAATGTCAGTTGTGTACAGAAACAAAGTAAAAGTAATTTGCACAGTTCTGTGAATGCATCACACAAAATATTTTTTGTGCATCTTCTCCCATTCATTAGCCCAAATAACCAGGAATTTGCTGTAAAAATATTATTGTCAATTGTCATCACCATCACCAACCAATCACTACCATCTTCCATTGTATCATCAAAAACAGTGGGCCATATAACAAATCCTACATTTTTCTTTATCCTCTGATCGCAGCCCCTTTTGCATCTGTACATTCCCTACCCTTAATTTTGTTCATGCACTAATTTAAATGTTGATGCTCTCAAATGTATACACTCTCATCCTGTGCCCATGTCATTATATCCTTTATTTTACACATTTTTTTTGTAGTGTTTCTACCTTCAGACCTTGCCCGTATCCTAGTTTCAGATTTTATCCCTTCCTGTTTGTTTCTTAATAATTCATAAAAACATCAATGCTATTATTCATAAAATGCTTTTGTTCCATGTGTCACAATAGACAATAAGCAAGATAAACATATTACTTGGACACAAAGTTTTATGATACATTTGTAGGTTAAAGTTGTATGGGCAATGTAAGTGCTGAAATTACACTTATTATTTTCAGTCCCTAATGATATAAGTTACTTACGTTCACTGACAAAAAGATTCATGATGGCAGGGAAGGGCATGTCTTCATTTACACATTTGTATTCCCCACTGTCAAAGATGCCAATGTTTTCCAAGGTGAAACCAATAGTGGGATCATAAGCAATATTCAGGTTGCTATCTTTCTGTTTACCCAGGCTCAGCTAATTCAGAGGAAATACAATCAAAATCTCAGTTTGAATACCCTAGTCTCCTGAAATGTGCAGACAAACAGCTCTGGAGGCATATTTAAAATTATATGTAACAAAGTTTAGTATATGAGACTGAGTTAGGTAACAATCATTAAAAGGCCCCAGTAACAAACACAGATCATGCAACTTATTATGCTCAAGGTAAGTTGTTTGGGGGAGGGCACAGCAGGAGTAGAGGATGTGGAATTAACAGCACCAGCAGGAGTAGCAGTAGCAGAAGTTGTTCTGTGCTGAGGCCTCAAGCTTATATCACACAGCCCAGTGTTTATTACTAGTAGTGGTTATTACTAACAACATTCATGTTAATAAAGTGGCTAGATGATGACTGGAGGGGGGATATGGGAGTATACTTGAGGGGTAAGCATAACTGATCAAGGAAAATGTGGGGGATATGGGAGTATACTTGAGGGGTAACCGTAACTGATCAAGGAAAATGTGAAAGGTGTCAATCCCTGGGACTTCTTTCCATCGTAAAAGTACAGGAGTAGTAGCATTATCTTCAACAAACTCTGTAAAAATGAAGTCTTCATAGCAATGCTGCACACATGAAGTATGAAAACAGAATAAATTTCATTTTGAAAAACATTTTTGGAATATCAGATAATACCTTTTTAGTGTTGTTATTTAGGCATATGAAAATAGTAAGGAGGTCCAGAGCACATCCAAATGCTGCTCCATGCAAAAATTTACAAGCACACATGGATAATATCCCAGATATTAGAATTTATTACACACCTTCACCAGAAACGTTAAAAAAGAATTTGGTAAGTTATATTTGATAGCTAAAAATTGGTCCAGCAGTGTACAATGCTTTGTTCTAAAATTATATGTCACTTCATACTCACATTTTTCTCATCTTTATTTAATGTTATTTTGATGTCAGGACTAGTTGGTCGACACGGTAAAACTGCATTTCTCTTAACTTCTGCATATACGTGACAAAAGGAATCACCAGCTAGAAGGTTTTCATTATCTGAAAATAAATAAATAAAACCAATTACTAACTTACGTCATGCTAAGCATTCTTGCAGAAACTACTGAAGGTAACTATTTATTACTTCTTGGTACAAGGTATTGATAGGTGTTCAAGTGTTACAGAAATGTTTTGTTGCAATGAAGGTTGTCATTCAGTTAAGACAGTCTTATCACTACAACATAGCATGCCTGCAAAATGTGAATAGAGATGATGGTCTCTACATATGAAGGGTAAATGCAAATACATTGAATAAGTGCAATTTAAGGTTACTGTGGCAGTTAGAATGGAATTGCAACCTCCTGGGATATTGCACCATGTAGTCTCATAGAAGTTGACTGACATTTCAAGGTTAATAATGGAGTAAATATGCATGCCAGAAATAATTAACTTCTATGAGACTACACAGTGCAATATCCCAGAAGGCTGTCATCTTCATATTGAATTAGCACTTACAGATAGCTGAAAGAGGTAGTCCTCTAGTTTGGAAGTTGGGTGGTACTTAACCAGCCCTTTACCATAAGAACCAGAGGGCCCTGTACATCAGTGAATCTTTCGTATTACTAAGGAATTCAAAGTATTTATGAGATTTGGATCTTGAAATGTCTGAAGTCTGAACAGGGTAATTAAAATTAGTAACAACTTAATCATCATGGTTTTAAATTGGAAGGAGTAGCTTCTGAAGTCTGAACAGGGTAATTAAAATCAGTAACAACTTAATCACCATGGTTTTAAATTGGAAGGAGTAGCAGTCAACAGATGGAGAAAAGGTGGCACTCAACCAATAAACAATTACTAATTATTTTTATGGAAAAGGGAATGATAATCGTCATTAAGGGACAGATTTCTTCATGCATAATTGAAATCATGAAGCTGACAAACATAAATGCCTTCTGATACATATAACATATGGACTGACCTTTCACATAAATATATTTGCGCTGTGCACCTTCCATTTGAAGGCTACATTCTGTGGTGTCATTCCTGACACAGTAGTAATATCCTGTGTCTGTGTACACTGCATCTTTGATAATCAATCTTCCCTTGTAATTGTTTTCTGTCGTATAAGACAGTTCAACATCACCTGTGGCATCTTTAATCTGAAAGAAAATACTAGCTTTATGGTATATATAAATTGCGCCTTCGTATCTTGACGAATATCTAAAACATATTTGTAAAACCCATCTAAAATGGAATTTGGATTAAGCAGAAACCTCAGTCTATTAGAAATATTCTTTAGCTTTGTCAATGTAGAGTGTAAACTAATGTAATATAATGACACACAGCACAAACATGTATTATCACCATTTTCCTGAAATATATGACAGTGAAAAATAAGTAAATAAACTAAAATATCTTAAGAAGATTTCTGTCTTCTGTGTTGTTGCGCTGTGTAGTCTGGTCGATGTTTACCAACGTTTCAGAGGTCATAGTGCCTCCGTCATCAGGGCGATGAATATTCAAAATTTCAGTCTAAAAATTCGATTTTTTTTAGTTATATTCGCTTTTCATGCCATTTATAACCATTTTTAATTTTTTAAGATTTTGGAAAATTTTGAAATTTTCGTCGATTTGAAAATTTTCAAAATTTCCAAAAATTTTAAAGAAATAAAAATGGTTATAAATGGCATGAAAAGCGAATATAACTAAAAAAAATCGAATTTTTAGACTGAAATTTTGAATATTCATCGCCCTGATGACGGAGGCACTATGACCTCTGAAACGTTGGTAAACATCGACCAGACTACACAGCGCCACAAACCAGTAGACAGAAATCTACAAACTCACCGCTGTGAAAACCTCAAATCTTACATAAAATATTTTATAGGCTACACATTTTCACAATATCTCTATTAGTACTGAATTTGGAAAGAGTTAAAATACATATTTATTTAAGCTCTATAGGAAGAATAATATGAAGTACAACCAAAGGGAATCACGTGCTCATTTAACGAGCGTCACAAGCAAAGTTTCTACGAACCATGCAGCTGTCATTGTACACTCTTGGATAGCACCAGTGCACAGGGAATTCTTCCTCACAGTTTAATTCAATTGTGGCTCCTGATCTGGCTACTTGTGTGTCATGTTGCCAGCCTGCATGTGAAGATATTAACACAAATAAGTGAGAACAATGTGATCGTGGATTTGACAGCCGATTTCAATGCAGGCATATTCATAGGTACATTAGTTCATTCTCGTAATTGTGGTGGTAATGATAACATTTCAGCATCTTCCTAGCCACCACCACATCACAAGGGACCTCTTTGGAGGCTTAAGCACATACAGGAGGATAATATTAAAATGGACCTGGAAGTAGTAAGATATGAGGGTTCATCTGGCTCAGGATAACAGTTAGTGATTAGGTACTGTGAATACTGAAAGGAGAGAATCTTTGGGTTCCATGAATGGCAATGAATCTTTTGACTCGCCTGCAACTATCAACATTTCCGAGGACTAAATTGACTGTGCATTGCGCTGGGGAATGTCTACTTCTGTTAGATGCTAAACAAGGAGGATGAACTGCTGCTGTTTCCTGCATTTCGAAACAATTAAATAAATTCTGTACAGCTTATGAGTATTTTTCATCCATTCCGTCTTCCGAACTGGAGACGCGTATTAAATTCGGACAAGAGCGAGTTGTTACATACTATAGAACTTTTTTACGTTTTACGCTGAAATACTTCTACATTTTGGCGTCTATATAAGGCCAGCGATCGCTTGCGTACTAGAACACACGATGCTGATGGCCATGTCGAGAAGTTTGGTTTCCGGATTGCATCATCACACAAGCCCATGGGATTTCCGTGTGGTTTGCTATCCTACTTCCTTCCGGGAAAGAAAGTGACTATATATCCGCTCAACGACAGGAAAATATACACATAATCCAACGAAAGTGAAGCTTTTTTTTCATATTATCAGCCTACTTGCCGATACACAGCCAATGTTCTTACAATTTCACGTAACTAATATTTAACACCAAAACGAAAGCCTACTATTGGACAAGACCGTGAGCCAGCTAAATCCAGCTGACACAACCCATTTAGTACCTATGTTGTCTGCTTAATGTCAGCACAAATTAAAGCACGTGCAGTCTTGGAACACTCGAACACTGTGATCACAGGTTCGAGTCAAAGTCTGGATAAAGACAGCTAAGTTTATCTTACTATCGTTGTCGTCTATGACGGGGCTGATCCTTAATATATGGAATAATTTATTGTTTAGGTAGTCGATTCGGAATTGGGGTATGCAGTAAGGGTTAATTTATCAGCTCGTGATGAAGAGATGTTGTTTAATTAACTATGAATTAATTAATCGGTCAGTTTCCAGAATCATATTCCTGATTTAAATATCCGTATTTCGAACTGTGCTTCCAAAGTTTGCCTTTCAGATGTTTGTATTAAAAATATGTCAGGAATAAGTTATGATAGTTTGGAATTTCCTGTCATGAGATTTCAACATCACGATGCCAAATTTTACACATAAATTTTCCTTTTCCTTAGCATAATATTAGTAATATGCAGTTGGTGTCGAAAAGGTAAATAAAGGAAATAAAGCGATAATCTTATCTGAAGAGAGAAACCGTTTAGAAATCACGTGGAGGATGCGAGAAAGAGCTCCAATCCACAGGCTAAAATAATTGATTACTTTGCAAGACAGCATGACTCAAACGGTGTGCCCTGCCTTGTGGGGATCATGTCCGTTAGTATATGCGCAATGTCGAGCTTCCACGTTTCCGTGCAATTTTCTTTGTTCAGGAAGAAAGTATTTTGATTTTCTCAGATGTTTCAGTTTTACTTCATACAATTTTTGATTATGAAATCACTAGCCCCTGTTACGATTTCGGAATGTTGGGTACAAAGACGAACTTATGCATTCAAACAACATCATTAAATAAATAAATAGAAAAGTTCTTGAAGAAGAGTTGCATCCCATATGCCCAATCTAAACTACCAAAGGGCACCGCTGTGAAAACCTCAAATCTTACGGCCTTTAATCTATTGAACAATAACGTACATTTATAATGTAAATAATTAAAAGTTATTAAAAATAGAATATTAGAAGAATACTTTAAAATAATAGGGATGAATACATAATTTAATTATAATATATGTGCAGGCCTACATAAATACATACAGAATAATGAATAATTTGAAAATAACAACAAATTAATCCAGGAACAAAAACAACAAACATAAATTAATTTCATGACAAACTCAGGAAAATGAATTCTGGAAATATAAATGAATATGCATTTCAGACAATTATCATCACGTTTACTTTCCAAAACACAGTATTTATAAAAAATTTTGCCAATTGCTTTCTAATGCGCATGAAACAATACAAGGAGCAAACCTCCGAAGACCAGAAATGTTTCTTACTAGCTTCAGCACTCGGAAGTAAGAAGGGTTATTGTACGTTCCTCACAACGTCTTGTAAAATTCTGAACATGTTTTGGCAAATGGAACTGCGCGACAGCGCGCTGAGCAACTTCACGTACCTGGAGAGACTGCTACGCAGAGCACAAGCAAAAGAAATCTCACTCCATAACACGCCATGCCGTCGGCAAAACTGAAATGGTTCCTTATTCAGGGTCAGATAAGGCTCTGTATCTTGCTTACATACACATCATATCAAGGAGGGGAATTCTAGTAGAATGCGATTTCTTGAAACATCTTATGATAACTTCACATTCATGAGCCGTCAGCAGCTGATTGCGGTCTAACTACGTAGTTCCTGGCAGGGGCTACCGCAGTGGCCAGAGCGGTTTCTGGACCTCAACCGACCAACAACCAACTTCCTGTGGCTAAAACACCGGGAGCAAAGCGGAGAATCATGGACTGAACACCTTCCAGCCAGCGGCGGGATTAATAATGTATGGAGCGTCACCTCTCCGCCCACTATACGCCTTCATAGTGTGACATGGCTCCCCCCCCCTTGACCTTTCCTTCCTGTCTTAGTGCGATGTATTTTCAGGCTCGCAGATATTTTGCGCATGAAATCTGTGACCCTTGGCTAACTGGCAGTTCACACTGTTGTTGCTTACTGGGCCCTTTGTCGGTATCTCATGACCCATTCTCAGGTTGCAGAAGACAGATATGGAGGGTGTCCGTAGACAGCCGACAAAGGGTGGTCCTTCATTTTGGGGAGATGGTGGTAGGTAGAAAGCTCTTTATTGTAAAATTCACAAATGATTTACGGGCTCCTGTGAAGGGCCTGTGGGTTCAAATGAACTCAGAGTTTTCGATAAATTATTTTTCAAAATAAATACCACAATGAGGTTAATAATACGTGGAACGTCAACTTCCCTATGCGTCTGCATGGCAGAATTTTTTTACTGGGGGGAGCGGGGGCATTGCCTATACGTGTTATTTTTACTATTCAATTTTGAACATCAGTGCAAAATTGTTGCTTGCATTCTCCTTCACTGATATTTGGCATTATCAAAACTTCTTGTATATGAGGAACATGAGATTCCACCATGTTTGGGATACCACGTTATACAGGTGGTTCCCTCTGGCAGCCATCACATCACATTAACTATCATATTTTATCGGGATCAAAATGTAAATCCCAGTTCTTCAGTAAAAATAGGGACTCCTGCTCATATCCAGACACAAAACGTGTAAACCACAACAAATACTGACGTGTTAGTATTATTTTAAGATCCGTTTAATTAAAGCAAAACAATGGGAACACGGCGGGTCCACACTGCATTACTATCTCTTAATGGCAGATCATACTACGTACTCAAACGCCGCTGTGCAGACGATTGGGCATTTAACGTTTTACAATAACGACCGGTTTCGTATGAAAAATATCCTGATGCTTAAAAGAACTGACACGGCGCCAGTGTGAAGTTTAGGGCCACGTAAGATTTGAGGTTCACACGGTGGTGAAGATGATGATGTTCTGGATCATAACGCCTTGTAGGCACAAAAATAGATGAAGTTTCGGAGAAACATTCCGTCAACTGAACTCTGAAGATGGAGACAGTATGTTTCTCTGAAATGTCATCTGCCTACGAGTGTAGAAGGCGTCATAATAAAAGTACAATAACTTGGAGCTTATGTCTGACAACTTCCGTGCATTACGTACGTGTTGTTCAGGTAACTGCTTGTATAAAAATATTTCACAAAACGAAGATGGTTTATGGGATGCAGAGCGACGTCTTGTGTGGTAGATGTTGACTGAAATTACTGACGAACGTATTTCCTCCATCATCAGAGTGAGTCACTAAGCTTTTGCATTCCAAGACTATGATTATATCTAGGCGTTGTTCCCAGTATTTCCTGTCTAAAATCTGGAGAGAAAAATTTTATGTTTGGAAAAAATATTAAATTGTTTTAAAATCTAACTCTGACTTGAAACTTCCATAGCGAAAACCAGCAACTGCATAACTCTGGTCCTAAACGCCTTGACAGAACGACAACTTCTCCAACCCCTTAGCAGCGCGGGTCAGTCTGCATATCAAGGCTTTATTATCGGCACGATTAAAACTCTGTATTGCATCAGAAAGAAAAGTTAAAACAATAAACAAGCAGTTGTGGCGATGTGTGAACACAAACTGCTGAAACAGCTAGTAGTAAAGAAGTGACCATCGCAACTTACATTCCACTTTGGTTGATTCGAGTGACCTGAAGGAACCATGAAGCACTTTTGCATCAAAACGGCTAACTCTTGAGTGTACCCACAGCCACTCATTAATTCGCGTTTAAATATATATTATCATTGCACAACAGAGGGAACTGTGATCTTGTTCCAATTCCTGGTGATACAGACACGCAGTGTCCTACATAAGCAAACTGTGATTACGTAAGTCAAACGAAGTTTTATAAACGTGAATTTTTGCCTGTTTTAGTAGAACTTAGCAAAACAGAAAATTTTTAAGAGTCACGTTCGATGTTCCGTTGATCGCTCCTGTTATTAAAAATTTAAAGCCTCCTGGCAGCCGTACATACCAGCAGCTTTAGCATTCATCGCCTCTATGTTTTGTAATTGCGGGTCTTGTACCATTCTGTGTAAACAGAGGTTATTTTACACCCACGTTACAAAAACTGTGTAGCCCATTGAGGTTTTTACGGCAGTGAAACTATTGATTCAACACAAGCTGTACCTTTCATTGAAAAGGAAGTTTCCACTCCCAATTCACATGTTCCCATGATCGCCATGTTGTTACTGATCTCATAAAACGGAGAGTACAAATGTGAACTCAGCTTTCTTTTCATTCTGTCTTCCTTGATCTCTCTCTTTTGAAAAATAAGCCCGTCAAATTTCGTTTCTACAGCACCCTTTCTTCCTGACCAGAACGTCGCATTTATGACATCATGGCAAGTCCGGCATCGTGGTACCATCATTCAAAGAGTGGTGACGTCACGCGTTGACCCTGAACCCTCATTCCACGCTTAAGGAAGAAGCGCAAATGATTGAGATCTGTTTATAAGCCGAGCTCGGATGAGAAGCTACGCTCACTGATGGCTGTCAACTCAAGAGGTAGGTGCGTGTAATAGTGGACTAGGTTGTGCTTCATGCAATCTTCAGGGTGTGAGGAGGGGACGTTCGGTTAAGATGTGTCAAAGTTCATCACCTTCTTCTGTAGAAATTAGGAGCTTTTTATCAAAATTTTCGAAATTTTCTTCACGATATAAACACAAAGTGAATGTCAATTCGATTCGATAAAGTCGTTATTAGTCAATTTAAACACTTTAAAGAAACATTCTTTGGCTGTTTTGCAACGACAAAGTATGCTTCTTCCATAAATGAATCCAGTAGGGATAATTTCGATAATAAATTAGCATGAATTAAAATGTAAATAAAATTTGTTCACGTTGATTAACATGGATCTTTTATGTCCGAACAAAACAAGTAAAGGGCTTGTTTGACCTGGTCGTTTGGCAAATTAGTGTTGTGAAATTTGTCTCCCAACATTTTGTAAGAGATCACAAATCGAGGTTCACAGAACATTGTGCTGAAGAAAAATGAACATTGGGAATCAATAAGGATGAGATGCAGAGAGGCATGCAGTGGATTGGATTCGTCTGGCTCAGGACAGGGACCGGTGTCCGATTGTTCTGCACATGGTAACTAACCGACCATGAAGGTCCGTTCGATTTCATCTCGCGTCTATAATCTCTCCTGATACAATAAGAAATTTCACGTACTTCCACGAGAATATGAATTTTGAGAATTCTCCATTTCGTATCATTTGCTGAAAACGACTTTTCAAGTCAGCTGACACCCGAAAAATTATTTTACTTAATGGAAATGAGAAATACTAGGAACGCTTTCCATGCATCCTGTTGATAAATTGCATAACACTGACAGTGAGTCCACACACCAACTTAAAAATGAGTCACTCTTCTCGTAGCAGTCCTTGAAATGTGCTAGGACTGGGTCCAACCTGATTAATAAAAACAAGGCGATTCCCGTCTAGTAACTTTTTCTGTGGGCAGGCATTTTGTTACGTTACACGCAACACGTGTTCGCTCTGATCGGGTGCGAACCAGCATTCATATCAACCTTCTGGAGCAGATTTTGATACCTGGATTTTGTGGGCAAATTTCTGTCTGTTACAACAATGACCTTGGATACCACTGTTGCATTTCTCTCTTAGTTCCCCTGCTGACGTCATCGCCCGTGAAGATGAGTAAAGAACAGCTTTGGAAGCGAAGCGTACTCCAAAGAGTGCACTTTTCAAATCTTGATCGTTTTAGACCTCTGATTGAGAGGGCTCGTGCGAGTTCTGCATTTTTCTTTGCCGTTAAGCCCATATTTTTCGATTTCACATACTGATACAGATTTCGTGAGCAATAAGACTTGTGATTTTCATTAATGAGGCCCCTGGTTCGAATCTCAGCTATAGAACAGATTCTCGTTACCGGTTTCTTACAATAAGAATTTCCCGTTCTCCGCTGTTCATAATCACCTTCCAGTAACATTTAAAACAGTTTATAAAGCGTCGTTAAATAATCTACTTTTTAATCCATTGACAGCAACTGCTTCGGTATTCCACAATGTTCTTGAATAAACGCTCTGTTAGAACCTACTCCCATGTTACATTCTGACACATGATAGGCCGCGTCCTGTAATAATCGAGTTTTATGCAGTCGGTGGGAATCGTTCGGAATCTTCTGTCAGCTGCAGTTATTAGCACTGAACTACGTCAGTGCCCACAAATCTCGCTCTGCTTCTCAGCTGTTAATGTTAATAAATGTCGGATAAACTCACAAAGACCTTGAGCATGCAGCTAAGTATCGAGTAACTCACATGCCATCACGACTCGGGAATTCCCTCCAAGTTAGATATTCCTTTTCTCTGGGCCATCATCTTCATGGATCCTGATTCACGTCACGTTTTAAGCGCGTTTCAAAAAAAAAATAATATTCCGACAAGAATCTATTAATTTCGTCATATCCATTGTCAGTCCCGAGGTAACAGTATGTAACTACAGGATCGATTTGTATTAAACCTGGTATGATAGACATAAACTACATACTTTAATATAGGGATTTGTTATCCGCATTTCAATATTCATCTCGCGTTCATGTCATTTGACGTTCACAAAACATCCTTCCTTGCCCAGTGCTCGTTCAAAGGGACCCAACTGAGTAGGAAACTTGTTATCACATTTTTGTGCCTCATAGGAAAAGAGGTCTAGTTTCCGAGACGCTGTGTTTGTAAAACGCGAACACAATAAATATGTCGATTTCTGTCTTCTGGGTTGTTGCTCCGTGATGACGGGCCCTGATGACGGAGGCAGTATGACCTCAGATACGTTGGTTAACATCGACTAGACTACACAGCGCAACAACCCAGAAGACCGAAATCTTCATACTCATCGCCCTGATGACGGAGGCAGTATGACCTCAGATACGTTGGTTAACATCGACTAGACTACACAGCGCAACAACCCAGAAGACCGAAATCTTCATACTCATCGCCCTGATGACGGAGGCAGTATGACCTCAGATACGTTGGTTAACATCGACTAGACTACACAGCGCAACAACCCAGAAGACCGAAATCTTCATACTCATCGCCCTGATGACGGAGGCAGTATGACCTCAGATACGTTGGTTAACATCGACTAGACTACACAGCGCAACAACCCAGAAGACCGAAATCTTCATACTCATCGCCCTGATGACGGAGGCAGTATGACCTCAGATACGTTGGTTAACATCGACTAGACTACACAGCGCAACAACCCAGAAGACCGAAATCTTCATACTCATCGCCCTGATGACGGAGGCAGTATGACCTCAGATACGTTGGTTAACATCGACTAGACTACACAGCGCAACAACCCAGAAGACCGAAATCTTCATACTCATCGCCCTGATGACGGAGGCAGTATGACCTCAGATACGTTGGTTAACATCGACTAGACTACACAGCGCAACAACCCAGAAGACAGAAATCTTCATACTCACCGCTGTGACAACCTCAAATCTTACACAATAAATATGTCCATAATAATAGTGCATTGTAACACACCATCGGGAGAGACTCTCACCAGCGATAGTGATACACAGCTTATCATATTGAGGTCATAATGTCAGAAGGGCGTATTAACATATTTGCATAATAGGACGCATTTGGTCTAACAGCATAAAAATAGTGGGACTTATGTCATGCCAAAAGCGCGTGATGTTGATGCTGTCACACAAAGCGATACAGACAATTGCATTTGCGCAAAGGAACGCTAATAATGCACATTTTGTCAAACCAAATGAACGTACGAATTTAATTGTCTGTAATAAGTAATTTTTGATACGCTCTTCTGGCATGATGCTCTCGATATGGTCTTTATTATCCAGTTTCCCCTTACTCACAGCTGCGAGACACGTGATTAAGCCAGCCCAACTTTCAAAACACTCCCGAGGTTTTTAACTTCGAATTTTTTGTCATATGGTGCAAATTACGCTGAGGCCTAACAGATATTGTTTACTGTGCAGGTAAAATGTGTAACCTTAAGTTGGTAGCAGTACTTTTGCTGGCCGTTGCTTCAGTCGATCTGCGCCATATTGAAAGACGTCCCTCCTTCATCGGATGTGTGGATTCCAGTGAGTGCAGCAAAGAACAGTGCTGTGTTCTAGGTACGTACAGGAACATCAATCCCTTACTAACCGCGGGAACTGCGTCTTTAAGAACACCAAAGTTGGCAAGACTGCGGGGGTTACTTGAGCCCCGATAGTTTTGACACTCAAAGCCAAATTCAGTCACCATTTCCTTAAAAAATATGATAAAATTAATAGTTGTTCACGTGATAAGACTATTTATTGTAATGAACTGGAAAGGATGCTGAAGGAAGTGGTCGTGGTCTAATTTTGACACTGTCCCGACATTTGCCTGGAAGGACTGAGGAAATCCACGACAACCGCGAATCAGGACAGCTAGTCTCCGGGCCCAGTTTCGAACCCAGAAGTCATAACCACGTAATTCAACTGTTCCAGTTTGGTATTTTCTGAAGCCAAAGGAAACACGGGTACGTACAGGAACATCAATCCCTTACAAACCGCGGGAACTGCGTCTTTAAGATTTTGACACTGTCCCGACATTTGCCTGGAAGGACTGAGGAAATCCACGACAACCGCGAATCAGGACAGCTAGTCTCCGGGCCCAGTTTCGAACCCAGAAGTCATAACCACGTAATTCAACTGTTCCAGTTTGGTATTTTCTGAAGCCAAAGGAAACACGCCAGACAATTGTTATCAAATTCGGTAAGAAAATTGCTACATAAGTTTTTGGAAAGGCACTGACTTTGATTTAGTGAGGTTCCTCCAACACCTCTGCAGAATTCTTCTTCTTTTTTACCCAGAAGACCATCAGCAAGTTTCGCCCGTGTGTTATTCTGTCAACCGACTGATTCTGACTCATGTTCTGACAGTTGGTGCAATTTCTACCCGCAGGTGGGGGCCGGTACAGCAGCCCTCAGTGCACAAATTTGGGTGAAGTCGGCGACTCCTGTCGTCCATACGGAACCGTCCCATTCAACACCACGGTGGATTACCCGAACGGCTACAGTGCGACGCTCACCAACGTTCATTTTATCATGTGCGACTGTGCAACAGATTTGGTGTGTGACCGTGACTCTTCCACATGCCAGCTTCCTCAAATCCTCACACGAAATTCCGTCCTGTAACCATCTGCACCCAACTGACCTTGCTCTGCGATTATTTCTATGCAGATAAGCCAAAGCCTTGACAAAACACCTTGAATATCGTTAGCTCGTATGGCTAGTTCATTGACCGAAACATATTAAAACAAAATATATAGGCTTCATTCGCTATCTAGGGCAGGGGTTTTAATCCGCGGCCCGCATACATTTTTTTAAATATATCAGACTATTTTAAGAGAAATAGGTCTCGTTAATATTGTCATTACGTTTCAATAATTGTCACTGTGAACAAATCCCGAGTTCGATTATAAACGTCAAAGAACTAGAACGAGTCTCACTGGAGAAAACTCGGGATTTATAAAAATCTTAACAGAAATTAAACTTAGTATGTTCGTACGCGAACCTGTTTTGCGACAGTGGACCTAATTTAGTAGCATTTTAATAAACTAGCGCGGGGTTTCAATAATGTTCCTTGTTTATAACCTAGGAACCTGTGTCCAGAAGGAAGGGTTAATCTGGCCTCAGGTGCGAATATTTGCAATTATTATCAGTCTACAGCGTGTCGGCTGTAGGCCATCGAGGCAGCCTTCAGCATAAGGGATTAGTCCCTACCCCACAACGGTTTCAAGCAACCGTTTGTAATCTTATCATCGTAAGTTGGAAGATTTGCTTCGACGTGAATAACCGTAGACTAGATACATAACTGTACCACTTATGTACTATAGAGGTGTACCTTCTGCACTAACCGACGCTCTAGAAAGGTCTTTAGGTTTGTTAGTTTCACTACAGATCCAAGAAATGGTTCCTCCGAAATTTGGCAGATAATCGACTAGTAAAAAACAACAGCAACAATTCTCTACCGGCACACACTTCCTGTCACAACAACAACACAGACTGCATGAATTTTGCCATGATGATTTGAATTGTTGAAATTCATAAAAATTTTAAATTTTGCCAGAAAGAGAAACATGCCCTATACGTAACGTTCAAGCATCTTACTACGTTATTTCATTTCGTGCAGTTAAGTTATTACTATGAAGCTAACTGTCGCTCATCTAGTCTAGAAATTCCTCTCTTATTACCTACACAAATAAGGTCATTCTGTTTACAAGAGTTCGCCTTCGTATCACCTCTCAATTATAATATTATCCTATCCTCCCATCTACTCCTAGGTCTCCCTTCCTGGGTTCCTGACGACAACTTTTAATGAACTTCTTGTCTCACCCGTACGTGATATATATTCAGTTAATCACATCCGCCTTCATTCCATTCTCCTTATAATGTAGCTAAAATTGAATATTTCACATTACAAAGTTGTACATTATGTATTTTTTTCCAATCAACCTATTCTAATCTCATTGCAACACTTCGGTTTATGTTAAAACTTGGAACCAAAACACAGAGTCTATGATTCCAACCCGTATATGACGTCTCGATGTTTTGTACATTGGATCTCAATGCTAATCGCCACAATAAATAAACCAAGTAGTACTTTTAAGACGAAGCTCATGTATCAGACGTCAGTAACAGAATAAACTATGTTTACATATGTAATCTGTTTTTCCTATTTATTTAAGTAACTGGCAAACAGCGTATGAATTCTGAAGCCACTTTTTTTCCAAACCTTTACGAATACAAAGCAGGGAGTCTTCACATACTCACTCATCGTCAGCGTTATCAATGGAAGTTTGCCAAACAAATAATATTTAGAATAGAATACTTCAACACAAACTGCATAACGTAAACAAGAAAGAAACTTAACCCACTCCATACTGCAAGTGGATGGCAAATGTTGCACAATCATCACTGCTATGACGTTACAGGGAACATTATTTGTCCTCAGAGCCCTCTGCTGAAGAAATCTTCTGCAACATTCGTATTTAAGATACTTTACGTCAGAGGCCTGGAAATAACGAACGATTTCTTATCATTCCATAACAAAATATGATTTACCACCAGATCCACTCATTTACAGGTCCTCCTATAACATTAACGTCAGTAGAACGTTTCCGTCCTGACGTCCATTACCAACTGAAATCAAAATGTCGGACATATCGCAGCCTGTCCATTGAACGTCACGTTCTAGTGGTTAGCACTCTTCCTCGTATTCGGGATTCCTGGATTCAAACATCCCGGGAAACGACTATCCTGACTGGAGTTTTTCACCAGCCCCTTCAAGCTAATTTTGAGATAAACCTGAATTTGTAGGATTTGAGGTTTTCACGGCGGTGAGTATGAAGATGGCCGTCTTCTGGGTTGTTGCCCCGTGTAGTCTGGTAGAAGTTTACCGACGTTTTAGTGGTCCTTGCTGCCTCCATCATCAGGGCGAGCAAGGACCCCTGAAACATCGGTATCCAGCCACATCAGAACCCTGATGATGGGGACAGAGTTGGTTCCCGAAACGTCGGTTTACTACGGTAACCAGTTGACGTGGTTGATTGCCATAGAAGATTTTATTGATTGTATTCGCCGCGAAAGTCTCAAATCCTATATTTTCAATAGTATTTATAATTTTTTATATATAAATTGTGCACAGAACATCTTTCATATAACATACACCGCATACACACAAGAATTTATTCAGGCCACGAGAACTGGTCAATTAGAGTCAAGGGATGGGGAGGTGAGATAGAGCCAAGCCAACAACAGAGCCATTTTCACGGCATCAGAAAAGAAAGTTGGATCAGGAGTCAAAAATTAAAATAAAACGCTGCCCTGCTTGTATCTTGCAATATAATGTTAGTACATGCCTGCAGAACGAGCTACAGGTGTGTGATGGCTCACAAGCAGTACGATTGTGCAGGTTACATTACTGACAAGCAGATAAAAAGTTCCAGTTTATTTAGCTAATCCTTCAACGTGTGGAAAATAACAGAGAAACGTGTCTCTCCCTGTAACACATCCCACCAAATGTTTTCTGGTGGTAAATCAGAAATGTTTTGGTTAAAACTGACAATCATTTCCTTTCGCTTACTCATTGTCTCATTAAATTCACTTATTCTATAAAATACCTAAGATGTGTCAGTTTAAGTTGATAACAGTGATGAATCTCGTATATTTAAACAGTCTAGTAATTCTGATACAAACTTAACCTTCTGATTGAACATATTTTGTACAATTACACCTATAAAATACAAAATAATAAATTACGTATATGCCATTGAAAACGTGTTTCAGCACACACCCAAGTCGTGAATTGTAGGATTTGTTTTTCTTTTTATCGATGTTCGTTGCTTTAGAAGGAGAACGGTATATAACGATGTATAAGTTCGATTTATTTTCCGCCTAGTACTGCTACGATGCCCTAATAACCTTCAACCTTCGTTTTATTATTAATAAAACCAATGGCATAATTATATATAAAAAGCAATAACATACTTCGAAGTATATTAGCATAATTTCCGACATATTCTTTATGGCCTTCGATTTTCGTTTGCTTCTGACGCAAATCTTGTAACCGGTAGTTCAAAACGCGTTTCTTATACGTACCACTAAACATGTGGATAAATTAATTAAATCCTGTATAGGATATATCTTTAAAATAAGACGAATTCCTTTACGTCAGCAACAATACCATTTATTCACTTTTTTGTTGCTATTTCCAAGAATATTAGCTCTTAAATTGCTATTACGAACTGAATCTGATTAATGAATTATTAATATAAATTACTGGAACTGGCGTATTGTTAAAGAAATCTAATCTGGGAGCTGGTAGAACGTCTTGTAATGCGAACTACTTGTTGATACATGCTATTTCCTTAAAGTGTTATCCACTCATGATAAAACCCAAGTTTAAATAAAATCTAAATGCTTTATTGCATTGGTGACAGAGAGATATATGTCCTTGTCGCTCTCGGACGTTGTGTTATTTCCTCGAAATGTGACGTAGTGTGGGTTTGCCACTCACTTCCAGACTTATGATTACCTCAACATTAAAAAATGAAGGTGAGGGGAGGGGCAGGTTGTTTATATAAAACTTGTGTACCCAGTCACATTCAAAATTTTCTTCCATCACTCCGAGTGTGAATTTCAGATAAACTCAAACCAGGCCACAATGGCAAGACACATTTTAGTCGCAGCACTGATCTACAGCCTTCTGTGCCGTGTTGAATCCCAACTGGACCCAGTCAGTGAGGAATGTCTGCAGTGCATCTGCGAAGCTTCCACAAGTTGCGATTTCGGTGTAGGGTGTGGCACTGAAACGTGTGGACCTTACGGGATAACTTGGGGGTACTGGAACGACGGCTTGAGGCCGGTGTTGAACCAGGACAGTCCCGAGGCTGACGGAGCTTACGCGCGCTGCGCCAATGACCAGCAGTGCGCGGCAAGAGTTGTGCAGAACTACATGTCGAGGTATGGACATGACTGCAATGGAGACGCAGAAACTACCTGCTATGATTTTGCAGCCATACATCGTTCTGGGAGCAACAATTGTGGAGCACAGTTAGACAGTGGTTACTTTAATAGGTTAATCAATTGCATGGCCCTGTACGGGATGTATTAGCCACGACATTTCAAAAGAAACATGCTGTTGTTCGATGCGTTTCGTTCGGTAAACGAAAATACTTCACAAAAATTTAAAGGTGTTCATCAGATACGCACAAAGTCACACAGTGCGCATTAAAAGTTCTGTGTTAGTGGTTCAGCTTTCAACAGTGCGTTATAAGAAATGATCGCTGGAGTATTTCCGTGGTGCGTCTTACCGAGGTTGAGTCAATCTTCAGCAATTGATGTTTTAACCCGTACGTGTTATCGCCATGAACCTCGATCTGTACCTCAACGTCGTGCGTGCGATATCTCGCTAAATTTAGCATTTGTTTATTCACATTCACTGGGGACTTACGCCTCCCAAACAGAAAACAAGTGACACTGGTAACATGAATAGAGATGTGAATGTTATGAAGAGAAAGCATAGTGCATAATCCATTAACAGAGCAGGCGCACTGGCCTACACACTGCGTATACGAAATTATATTTATATGTAATATTTCAGTACATTAAATACAGAGTTCAGTTATGTTTATGTAGTGTAATTTATTGTATTTAACCCTGCAAAGAACAAAACTCGCGTATAACGTTCAAAAACTCGGTTCTTACCTACAACTAAACACACCACATCCTTTCAATGATATTTAGGGAAATGCAGTATTTCTTCCTGGAAACCAAATGAAACCCTCACGACTCTGAACGGCAATGAGTAACATGAGCACAAAATCATGTAGAATACATAGTTTCAGCTGATCTGCAAGCCTAAATGGTTTCTGAAACGAACAGGGTAGATTAAAACAAATTAGAAAAGTTAATAAAACTGAATATAAAACAAAGACAATGATTCACCGGCAATTATTTGTTCGCTGTAGACTGAGTTTTTTTAAGATCTCCTGTTCTAGCCTTTGTTTCAGAAAATCAGTAGGCTTACATGAAGGATTTGAGGTTTTCACAGCGGTGAGTATGAAGATTTCCGTCTTCTGGGTTGTTGCGCTGTGTAGTCTGGTCGATGTTTACCAACGTTTCAGAGGTCATACTGCCTCCATCATCAGGGCGATGAGTATGAAGATTTC
>NW_019059994.1:1188827-1225918 GCF_000696155.1 Zootermopsis nevadensis | reverse complement strand
GGGGGGGGGGGGGGGCTAAAAGCTCCTCACCGAAAAAAAAAACAGCACATGTTACGAAATGTTTCGGGCTTGAATGGATAACACAATAATAAAGCTTTCGGTGCCATAAAGGCAGGGAGAAAGTCTTGGCTAGCTGTTCGTGTGGTTTTATACTCGGCAGTCAATGAATGACCCGCCTATTTCATGTCCTCTGTGCAGGCGGTATGCAGTTCCCCACTCCGACGTGCAACAACCTGCGCCAAGAGGGAGACCACTGCCGCTCGAATAACAAACCCTTCAACACCAACGGAACAAAGCCCGACGGCTCATTCTGGTACAAAGCCACCAATGTTTATGATATCATATGCCCGTGTGCACCAGGACTCGAGTGCCGGGAAGGATTATGCGGAAAGAGGAATTAGAACGGGGTCCAGGTGAACGCCTATCAACTGTCAAAAGCGAAAACCCTGGATCGCTAAAATTAGAAACGGTTGCTAATAATGTCTGGGTTGGGTTGGGTTAGGTTAGGTTAAATTAGCTTTGGCTTTTCTTACTGCTGTGATAAACATTCAGTATATGAACAATCAATAATACAAAGAGGTCAGTTGGTAGATTCGGTATTACTAAATTTACTTTCTACGTAACTTTGCTTAAAGATCTGAATTAGGTGATATCTAACATATTGTGATTGCTCGTCTGATATATATTACCAGGCTAATACTGTTGATTCATATGAACAGATGATGACAGAAAACGTCGTTAAATTTACTGATCGAATGAAGGAAACTATCTCTCACTCGGAGGAACGATGCAAGTTTAAGCTATCTGAAAGCAAGTCATTATGCAGTTTTCTCCAGACCCCATCGTCTTCTCTCCTAGGCCCAAATATCCTCCTCAACACCCTGTTCTCAAACACCTGCAATCTATGTTCCGCCCTCTGAGTGAGAGACCATGTTTCGCACCCATACAAAACAACAGGCAGAATTATTGTTTTGTATACTTTAATTTTCAGGTTCTTAGAAATCAGACGGGAAGACAAAATGTTTTAAACTGAGAAGTAGCAAGCATTTCCGGAATTTAGTATCCTCCTAACTTCCTCATGAATATCATTTTGATTTGTTATTGTTGTTCCCAAATATTTGAATTTTGTAACACTTTCAAAGGATTTATTAGCCACCCTACGATAATCCTGCCCTCCTGTCTGCTGAAGAGATACTAACATGTACTTAGTTTTCTTCTGAATTTACTTCTAGCCTCTAGTAAAAGTTCTGTGTTCCTCTTTATTGTATGTATGTCGTCACTTAATAAATTAACATCATCAGCATATGCCAATAACTGTGTCCTATTCAATTGCAAACCCTTCTGCTTATCTTGGACTTTCCTGATGGCGTATTCTAGCGCAAAGTTAAAGAGCAAGGGAGACAAAGCATCCCCTTGTTTTAGACCGTTCTTGATGTAAAATGAAACAGATAAATATTTACCTATACGAATATTACTACAGGTTTCATTTAAGTACATTTTTATTAGACTCACTAGCTTATTTGGTATATCAAATTCAATAAAAATATTATATAGAACTTCTCTCTTCACAGAGTCATAGGCTTTTTTGAAATCTATAAATAATTGATATACGGTCCCACTGAACTCCCAGTTTTTTTTCTGGTATCTGATGAATGCAAAAAATCTGATCAATTATTGATCTGTTTCGTCTGAACCCACACTGATGATCCCCAATAATTGCATTCGCATATGGGGTTAATCTTGTCAAAAGAATGTTTGATAGAATTTTGTATGAGGTTGATAGCAGAGAAATTCCTCGGTAATTACCACACTCAGTCTTGTCCCCCTTCTTATGAATAGGAATAATTATGGATTCCTTCCATAGTTGTGGCATCTCTTCCTTATTCCAAATTAACAGTATAAGCTTATGGATCTTCATATGCAACCCTTGCCACCCACTTTAATTAATTCTGCTTGAATTTGATCAATACCTGGAAATTTAAAACTTTTCAACTTCCCAATGGCTGACGAACAGTCATATAAAGGGGAATCTTAAGGAAGTCTTATGTGAGAATATGAACTGGAAATGATCGAATGGCAGTGATAAATCTTCTGGCTTTAACAATTCCTGAAACTCTTAAATAAACTGCACGGTTCTGAAGTTGTATTGTCCATGAGTCAGTGTGTTAATGAATACGTTTGTCTTCAAGTGTCTGTTGACTGACTTTCGTATACTAACAGTGACAGTTCAGAATATTCTACGTATTTACTAATGTAATTAGTAATCACATAAAAACAAGATTTTCATTTGTTAACAACGGGATATGTCACTCGTGAGTATGATCAAGAGAGGCGGAAATAACGACAAAATATTTATGAACCCAGCACAGACGTCATCAAACACCAAAGGAACACGTGGGCTAGACACACTAAGTTATATGAATGTACTGCACAAACTATGTCAACTATGTGAATGTGCTTAAGGCTATGCAAATTCTTATAAACCAAAGTTAAAAATGTATTTAGTTTTCTTTTATTTTCTCTACTTCTTGTGCCCTCTACTGATTATACATAATCTATCACAGTTTTATAATTATATTATAATTATTTTATTGGTATCTACCCACAAGTCCATACGCCATCTCACTAACTAGAAAACCAATATAGACATTTTCTCTGTCTTTCAAATCTTATAATCCTAATTAATTATTTTTCTTCCATGTTCTGGATAATACTTATTATACTCATAACAATTACGATAAAGGGTATTCCAGCTTCCTCTACAGAAGTAATTCCTCTTTTCCCAAAAGGTAATTGGTTATTTTCTGTTTCATCTTCTATCGACGCTACATAATTTTCGCTCTTCATACATCGTCGTAAAATAACCAAATAAAAGGCCTTTTTAATTAGAACATCACTCACGAAAGTTTGGCAGTGTGGGCCTTTAACGAGAAAGGTTGAGTATTCCTGTTCTATAAGACATAATCCGCCATTCGTATTTAGACGTTTCTAAAGTTGTCCTGAGTTTTCGCCCATCTGAGATAGACATGAAATTGTGGGAATAACTTTATAAATTGTGAGATTTGAGGTTCTCACGGCGGCGAATATGAAGACGGCTGTCTTCTGGGTTGTAGCGCAATGTTCTCTGGTAACACAGAAGACAGCCATCTTCAACTTTTTAAACTGCATATTTAATGGATAAAACATTTACATGGTTAATATAATGTTACTGTTCATGCTACTGGGTTTTAAGTCGATCGATTTTAATTTCATGATATTCGATTAAGCTTCTATATTCAGATTTATAAAAAGTTTGCCATTGAGTTCAAAACATATTTCGAGGATACACAGACGCACATACAAACGTCTTTATTAACATTACAATTCACTCGGTAGGCATTAGAAAGTAAAAAAACCGAATGAGAGAAGCAGGTCAAATCTCTTCAGAAATGTAAGTTGTGTCCTTCTTCATCTCGTAGAGAACACCGTCAACAGACCTCAACACTGAACAATATTCGCCGATGACATAATAAGACGAAGACCTTGGCTGTCCCCCATGTGGAAGTGTTTTAAAAAGACGTGGAGTGTCAGTGAGATGAACAGTGCAGTCTGGATCGTGCGTCGTCAGCCCAAGGTAGGTACTGGACGAGCAGAGAAAGTCTGTCTTCACTGGGAGGACTAAAAGGACAAACCAAGAAAGTGCAACTTGTGTTACGGAGCTACAGATCCTCGTTTGACGTTTACCCCGTGGTTTCCTCAGACGTATTCGGCAACTCAGCCTCTGAATATTATTTCGTCCTTGAATAAGCAACTTTACAGCATATTTAATAATCTTTCCAAATCACTCTAGAGTGATTTGTTATTTGAGCATACGAAGTCTTATCAGGTTATGTTGCCTCCTGATGAACGTTTTAACAGTATTAGTACTGACAATTAAATTATTCTGTTTATTCATTAAACTTCTCTTAAACTTGTTTGGCCTTTGAATGCGTTTCATATTGGGTAATAATAAAACTAGCTTCGTATAAATTAAACACGTGTGTTACAGCTTCAAAATTACATACCGGTTGTGCTTTGTTGTTATTTATTCTAACTAAACTATAATTTTATCTCGTATATATGCCACTTGTTTAAGGACGTAAGAGGGGTAAGGGGAGAACGACAAAAATTGCGTAACGAAAAACTTCATAATTTGCACTAGTCGCATAATATTTTTAGAGTGATTAAGTAAATTTGAATGAAGTGGTCGGGATATATAGCACACTTTGGGGAAATGAGAAAAATGCTATTGTTTAGAAACAAGTTTATGTGGGAACTTTAGGCATAGATGGGAGGTTAATATCAAAACGGATCTTCGATAAACAGTGTGAAGGCGAGCAACTTATGTGTTCTATATGACTTTATTTGTGCTGTCACAAGGCAAAGATTTTCTCAGTTGTATATTAATTGACTGACTTCCAGATGCGACAGATGATGGTTCTTCTTCTGGCAGCGCTGTGCGCCGTCGTGTTGCCTTCTAGGGCGTCTGCTGAGGCCCCACCTGCAGCGTGTAGGAACAGCTCTGAATGTGGGCCGAACAGATGCTGTTTGCTGGGTGAGTGAACCCCGTAATGTCCTCTGACCGAACACAATGTCTCACAAAACCGTCTCTCGGAAAAACTGACTTATCGCCCTGATGACGGAGGCAGTACGACCTCTGAAACGTTGGTAAACATCGACCATACTACACAGCGCAACAACCCAGAAGACAGAAATCTTCATACTCACCGCTGTGAAAACCTCAAATCTTACATCTTTAGCGCCATTAAGGACCTCAAGTTTACGTTACTTCTTCCTGATTTCTTTGATCAGAACGAGACTCAGCGAAAACGCAGTACTAGGATTTTCAGCGGACAAAGACAGTAAAGTTTATCGCACTAAAGAATGGTTGTACTGAAAGAACGGGTTAGATACCAGCAGCAGTAGAGGTTAGGTACAATGGTCGTAGGTCACGGAGCAGTTGAACCCTGCTGATGAAAAATGACAAACTAACTAACTAACTAAGTAACTAGTTAAATAATTCCATGGGTAAGACTCCGTTGAGAAATAAACACTACGCTCAGCTAGTCAAGAAATTCGCCGCCTTTTATGGACGCGGAAGGTTCATTATCCTGCTTACAACGGACCGCCACTGGTCCCTAACCTAACCAGAAGAATCCAGTCCACTTCGTCTAACTTTATCCTCTGAGGTTCATTTTAATATTATCTTCCCATTAACGCCACGTTCCAAATTGTTAGCCGGGCTAACGCTGTTAACACGAACGCTCCACCCGCACTTCCTCTCTTTTAAAGTCTAAATAATCAATAATATGCTAATTTTGTAATGTTCGTGTTTGTGAAAAGTCCATGTGCGAGTACACATGATAATTATAATTAATGCAATAAATCTTTTGATGGCAGGAAGATACAGCGGTTCCGAACCATCATGTCAAACAGCGCCACAGGAAAACGGCATTTGTCGGCCACATCAGGAAGCTTCCAATTCCACTGTATATGGATCTGATGGGAAGCTGAAGTACACTGTAACCAACGTGTACCTTGATGTCTGTCCGTGTGGAGAGGGTCTCTTTTGCGACCCTAACAGCGGTGGCGTCTGCAAACAGAGTACATAATCCGGCCGTCTCTTGATAACGCTTTCAACGTCAAGACGGCATTCGCCTGCTCATTCACAGATGGCGCGAAAGCTTTTAAACTGACTCGCGAGCTAGGTCTAAAATGGAAGTAAAACTTTTCCTTTCCGTACACAAGCAACTGAGAAATATGTATTGTTTAAATCTGGCTAATACCTGTCATAAAATGTGCAAGTTTAATAAAGAACTGCGATAAAGACCTGTATAAGGAACTATAGCTTACTGTGCATAATTCAACACCAAATTATAGCCTCTTTGCGCTGTATATTCTAACAGAAGTTCACCGATTTTTAAAGGCCTTGATTATTCCATCATCATCTCCCTGACGATGAAGGCAGCAACGACCTCTAAAACGTCGGTAGAATTCTACCTCACAATACCACACGGTGCAACATACCAGAATAAAACCTTCCTCGACAAACCTATCATGTTTCCCTTTCAGTAAGTTTTCTACCCTACAGCCTACTTTACGTGTTCTCAACTGAGGATACAGAATATAATTGCACAAGTCCTTATATCCTTCCTGATAGTAAATATGGCAGGAATTTTTAATTAAACGTTTCACTTATGTAATTCCGTGTCTGATTTTCGACACCAAAATTCAATGTGAATTATATTTGGCACCTCTGACCTATAAGTTAAAATAAAAATTAATTTATATCCGTAAATACATACATATGTACTACCTCAAAAGAAAGTTCAAATGCCAAAATTTAATGAAAGTGTTACCATCAAGTCGGGAGGTAAATGGAACTACATATTTTGCTCGATCACTAAGAGCTTTTTCTATGTTTTGCGACAAGAAAGAAACTTTCGAGACATAGTCAAGATACTAACTTCTCCTACTTCGGAAGTACGCACGGCCACCATGTTAATATTACTGAGGACAGCATTTCGCGAAAGATTATTGTGGTTTCTACGTTGATTTTTATGTTGGTCCGCGCATTGAATTCAACATTCCACTGGCTTCGTAATTTCTGGAGGCATCCGAAACACACCAAGACCAGCGACTCTTAGCCAGTGGTCTACAAGTTGTGCTAAAGGGACTCTCGATTTGAATTGATTCTACATTTATTTCTTTAAAGCCTTTTCTCACCACATCATTTACTTTCACACGGAACCAGAAACAGGACAAAAAAAAATTCCCCTCCGATCTACATTTTAGTTAGTCCATATTCACTTTAATCAGAATTTATGACATAATTTTGGGAAGGGGGTCCACATCACCATAAATGTCGAGAAACACTGCCCCCCCCCCCAAAAAAAAAGAACAGTATTTGCGAAGTAAGCAATGCAAAACGACGCCTATGCTAATACATTCGGCGTATAGCATCAGCTGTGACCTGCGCCTTCCAATCATAGGCAACGCAGTCTTTGACTTTCCTTTTATCTTGAAACAGACGACTGCGATTTGAGACGCGGTCTGACTAAATGACCCACAACTCAGACATTACATAACCAATTCTATAAAATCTTAGTGATAAATGAATGTAAAATCAAACTACGTATTATGTCTAAAACAAAAAAGAGTTTTAATTAAATAAGCCTGACATTCGAATGGTTAGCATTCCTACACGGTATTTCGGAGATCCCGGACTCAATTATAGACACACAATATAATTATTCAGCAGGTCCTTTTGTTTGCCTCAGTGCTGACTGGCAGATACTGGGGTAATGCATTAAGCAGAGCCTAGATTTTACTCCCTAAATGGGACTGAAAGACGGTCAGATAATCGAAAATGTCGAATAATATGATAATATAGAAAAATAATTAAAAAAGAGAATAAATATCAACTCTATTAATGATATTCTATTACGAACAAAATACAATGCGACATCAAATGAAAAAAATCTCCTCTGTTCTGTAGAATTAGTTATTAATAAGATCTCTGAAAATTGTCCAAATTGAATATTTTCGTTCTTTAAGATGACATAACTGCACGCGTAAATTCAATTGTAATCATGCTATTATTAGGATCATACGTCATGTCACAAAGGTTACGATCATTCTGCGCATTATGTAGGATGATTTAATTGGAAGATTATTAATAACAGAGAAAAAGAAGAGTAGTCAATATCGCAATATGGGAAAATTCATTTTGTATCACTACTCATTATTTATTTCCAGTGACCTACACTGTAGGCTATGTAGAGCCCTAAGTATCCTGGGAATTTTCGTCACAATGAACCTATAACACGGACAGACAAGACAAGTGAAAGTCAAAGTCAAAGTGAAAGTCAAAAGCCCTGACAGTTCGAGGATCATACCCAGACGAATCGGGCTGCTGACAAGTTTATTACATTCATCTATTTGACAGAATATAAGGCGCACTTCTTTTCCACAAACATCTCCCGAAAAATAATTTCTGTGTGTGAGTAACACACATAAGATGAACTTCTAAAGCATATGTAAATTTAATGTAAATTAATTTTCAGTTTGCCACTGAACGGGAATAGAATTCATCAGTGTTGAGGCCCCCTGTTTGGGGACTTCGTTTCCAGGAAACATAAAAATTGCGTGGAGTGTATTTGTACATTTTCTGTCTATAAGTAGTCCTCAGGCCACCTAAAAAGATGACGTTTGCTTTAAAATTCCTGGAATACATTTTATTTTATGTAGAAAATTTAAAACTTATTGTGTGCTCTGTTTACATTGTGATGTACAATAAAAACTTGGTTTTCGTATTTCATTTTTCAAATTTAAATCTGAAAAATAAACTAAAAACAAAGAATTATTCGAAGATCTTGATACGATTGTTCAGTTAAACTTGAATCCAGAACACCTGAATACGAGAAAATTAAGTAGCTTTTGAATATCCAGTGCCAGCTCAGCGAATTTCAAGATAATTTTTCTGTAGATATATTGAAATTTCTGCTTACATGTGTGAGTTTTATTTCACCATTAAATTGTAAGCGATTAAGTACTTTCTTCACAGGTGATAATGTGTAAACAATGAAACAGTGGCAACATTAATAAATGTTTCTAAAACCCGTCACGCACTCTCGAGATAGTTCACTTGTAAACATAAAATATGCACGTCATCTTCCAATGCACTAAAGGAGTTCATTTACATACAGACATGACACTATTTCGTACTATAATGAACTAATTAACTCCCAGTCCATCAAGTAGAATCCTGCAAAATCTAATAGTACGTTCAGCTAATCCAGAAATTCCCTACCTTTATGGAACCCAAAAATTGCATTACCGTTTTCACAAGAGCTAGCCACGACGCCATATCCTGAGGCAGATGATCCAGCCCACACCATGCAGACATATTTCCCTAAGATCCTTTTTAATATTATAAACCCATCTATTCCGAGATCTTTCTTTCGGTCCCTTCCAGTAAAATCAAAATGTTATTTATCAGTTTACCCATACGCGCTACATGCCCCGCCCACCACCACCCAGTTCACAAAACTATAATCTGTGTTCTTCCATTAATGAGAGAGTCCAAGTTTCACATCCATACAAAACAGCAGACAAAGTAAGTTATGCTTTTTTTCCGTTTCAGACAGACTGGAATAAGGATTTTTTTCTGAACTGTGAGTGTAAATTAGGAGCGTCATATTTTGATCTACAATCTGTTCTACGAAAATCAAGAACAAACATGAATTGTTTCCAAGTAATATCCATATCTGCTCACGCAGAGAGCATTTGAATAAAAGAAACACAGTCCAGGCAGTGAACTTCTGTGACACTTGCAACAGCCAATTGACCCTGATCTGCAGTGCTTTATCAGGCGACGGCCGCTGGCGAAAGATTTACAATTTCGTTTGGTAAAAGAATAGTTACATGTCCAAGGAACTACGTAAGTTTTGAATCAGTGTCCTTTCATACGTCATTCTCTTTGAAGAGACATACGCGTTTGCTCCCATGAGGGTCGCCTTTGAATCACGTGGCCATATACTTGCGTAATGCGAGAGACGCCACTGGGTCACAGGCCGTTTCATGGAAACGCCAGTCAGTCGTCGCATGCTATTAGGCGCGCGCAAACTGAAATGAGAGGATTCGAAAACAATTTCCATCCTCATCATCACGACACAACCCAGAAGACCACTCTACCAACTTAAAACATCAAAACACAAAAAGAAAATCTTTACTCTTGTTACTTGAATGATAGAAACAAGAATAATTTCGAAGTATACAGAGACACGTGTCAAGCAATCTTTATAAATTAATCGTTCTTAAAATAAGTGCAGTGCTTTGCAGTTAAAAACTTACCATCAACAAAATTTTAACACAATTAATAAAACTGGAGTTGTAGGCTTATATTAATTTATAGATTTCTACTATTCTTCTGATTAAAAGTGATGATGGTAGCGATCAGAATCTTACAGTGTTCATTCGTAAATCCATTTTCTTTTCCCAACCGCAGCTTTAAACAAAGGGGTATCCGTCAACATGTAACATAAACTCAAGAAGACGAGGATATTACTAGAATAATCGTATTTTGGACGACTCGTTTAGACACTGGCCCCTTTTGAAGTGATTAAATAGCCTACAAGACGCACTAATGTATACTAGGCTTACGCACAGCTTTATTATACGTCGCAACCAGATAACAGTTGACAACACCAGTTCAATGCTCGTAATCATCGAAGGAATGACACGACAATGAGAAAAGTATAAATAAACAGTCTTCTCCTAGAAAAGACGTTCTGCAGTGAGAACCATAGACTTCAATCCTACTACATACTGAACGCTGACGTATGAAAGAAGGAAGAAATAACGACAGAGATGAAGAAAAGATAGAAGAAACGAAAAAGAAACACAAAATTTTGTTTTAAATCAATGTTCATATACCAAAATATAAACCGTAGTCCCTGTGTTTATAATGTCAATATCGTCATCGCACGAACAGTTAGATATGATTTTTTAATAGTGGCCATGTTGTTATTTTAAATTTGAGAAAATTCTCATCAAAAACTGCACAGTGCTGAATGTTATACTTATTATCACACCAAATTTCAGTACCCTATATTAATTGCATCGAATATCAATTCCACTCGAAAAGTTCACATAATTACCACGTCATTGCTCGTGGTATAAAAAAAACCAAGGTATGATAATCCCTAACGGCATGATATTTCTACCAAGTTTCATATAAATTAGTCAGCTGGTTCAAAATAATTGAGAGACACAGACACAGAGAACACCCAATTTAGCAAATTCGGTTTCGTTATGAAACAAGGTAAATAGCTCCACGTCGTCTTTTGCGTGTATGTATCCATGGTAACTTAAATATAATTTTGAACTGTGAAACGACTCGCTTGCATAGCAACAGATGACATGAAAAATGTTTTTCCACAAATTCTGTTGAATATTAAAGTAATTCCGAGATATTTCGTTCATAGCATGGAAGGGTTTAATCAAGGCAGCTGAAAGCAGACAGGAACAATCTGACTCACCCTGGTCATAAGAGTTTTCACTTACATCAGAAGATAGTCCGATGATCGCATTTTGAACTCTTACCGACATGTCGCAGGACTTCTTGTGAATTCAAGCATAACCGATGTTGGAACGTGGATTAATAGGCTTTTCCCCTTCTTTCGTTCTGCACTGTTATAAATCAACTGAACTTGGGACGAAGCGTCACATTACGATTTCTGCCTTCATCGCCCTGCCACAGTCTACCCTATTTCAAGACGTCAAGCAACACTTTGAGTTACTTCGTTCTGAGCATTGGAATTCACAGACAAGGTAAACCGCTACATGTTTTAAGAAGCAAACGTTTTCATGTGATTTAACCCTTTAAAGCCGAACGGTAACGAAATGTACCTTTAACAATTACTAAAGCTGTTTTTTGAATAGATGGGTTTCAGTAAACCGCGATTATTTACTTAAACAGCATTAGCCACCTTATCTTTGTAACGATGAAGTGTAGTGGTTTTGTTTGAGAAACAGACTGAATAATTAAATGTTATTTAGACGAGCTAAATCTTCAAAGGTTACAGAAACATTGCTTTCAATGGAAGAATATTCTCTCATAACTGAAACTAATCAAATTAATTTATTCAAAAACGTAATTATCTCAAACATCGTATATTTATAAATTGTACTACCAGGAAATATGATTGGTTGGAAGCTAATTTTACAGAATATTGCAAAATGTGTTTCGATTCAAACAGTGTAAGGCTTAAATTATTCTGACATATTCCTTGCAGTATTTTGTTTATACGTATTCACGACAACTTAGATATAATATAGACAGTGAAATAACTCAATTGTACAACAGATGACAAGAGAAAAATCAATTTCGTAAGAGATAAGAAATACTGTGTAATAATAAAATTTATTAGCATCAGTGTCAAGATAATACCATATCCCTGTCATCAGGACGTGACAAAACGCAGGAGTGAATATGGAGCAGCTGAAAGCAACGTGTGCAATTGTTCTGGTGTTGGGATTCAGCGTGTCAGTGTTGGAGGGCGCTAGAATGCGCTGCGAAGACAATTCTGAGTGTCCGGAGGACCATTGCTGTTTGACAGGTGAGTGACCACGTTCAAACCACGAGTGACAAACCCTGTGAGTTGTCCCTTGTCGCCTGCTGCTTTCTTAATATTTTGAAACTATCCGGCCGTGAAAATCTGTAACCCAAAACTTAGTATCCCCTCAAATTTTAAAAAGCCGCTGTCCATTTCCTAAAGGACAGTAATAAAAAATAAAACCGAGTTATCTTGGAGAAAGTCTTAGACCTCTCTTGAGACCTGTCGACAAAAAATTTTCCAGCGTCTAACCTAGGACGTTCCATCTGCTGTATTAACCTTTTCGGCTGGATTGATCGTAAATCAGTAAATATTTAACTAACGGCGGTCTTATGAGCGGAGGAACAAATATCGGTTATAAAATAATATATCAGATTTATTTAATATTTTTCGTTCCCTCTTTCTTTCTGTTTATCTTTCTGCCTTAAACTAGGCTACGACCACTTATTTCCACGTCTTTTTAAATTCATTATTTGTCAATAATTCTGTGCTAAGATAATCTAAATTATTCATACCGCAGTTAACTGAACCACAAATAAACATCGGGAAAATGTTTCCGGTTTTCAGTTGGAGAAGATTTGATGTGCACGAAACTACAAACATTGGGTCAGTTCTGCCAACCTGTCGGAGAACATGACGCCAATAACAATCAAGATGATCATGTGAGTACGTACACAGGAAACTGTCCTTGTGGGCAAGGCCTCGTCTGCATTGACGCCGTTTCCAGCACCAGTGAGGAGGACGACAGCAGCGCCAACTCCGGAGGACTCGGAGTGTGCCAAAACACGGAACCAGAAAAAGACGACGACCAACCAGCGGAATGAAGTGACATTATAGTTTCGTTGGGTAATAGACAGGAATACATAACAGAGGAATGTCATGATAGATGAACAAGAATTAGGCAGATACCAATAATTTAAACTGCTATAGAAGTCTGGATAAAACGTTTCCTACTGAAAATTCTAGTTGAAAATTTAAAAAAAGTTATGATGAAAGATAGACCGTTATTTGCTGGCTAATGGACAACAACATGGCTGTCGTTTTTATCAACCACTCTCTTGACATACTAATTGATTTTGTCAACACTTATCATAAAATTAATTCAGAAATTTCAAGGTAAATTATCAAATAGACTATTAAGTTCTATAAATTTATAAGTCTCATCTTGTTCAATCATTAAACCACCTGGACTTCTACCTGTCAAAACTTCACAGCCGTGAAAATAACCAACATCATTCGAACAGCAAGACGTCAAATTGTGACACTGGGTTTAGAATTTGATTAAAAATCTTTATCACAACAACACAATTAATTGGCCAACTACAAAATAGGCATTCCGTGTCAACAGATCTTTACACATTCAGCTAGAATTTAAAATCACTCAGTCTTTATAATTACTGACAGTAAAATCAACTTCGTAGACCAACAGAATGACTTGAAATGTAAACACGTGACCATAAAGAGCTTGTATTATGCTTATAAAGTCTACCTTCCTAATGTAGACTTTTATTATTTCATATCAAGGGCATTGTGCCAGAAGGGCGTATCAACAAAATGGTTGATTTACAGAAAACCAAATTCTTACGATTGTCTGGTTTGAATAATGTGCATTATTATTGTTCGTACGCCCAAATGTAATTGCCTGTATTTCTGTGTACAACAGCGTCAGGATTATGTCCTTTTGGCATTACATACATCCCACTATTTTATGTTGTTAGGCAAATATGTCGGTTGTTACAACCTCCTGGCATCATGCCCTCGATGTCTTACATTGCTCACACAGTAAAATGTTTAGGTAGTGTGTTGGCGTGCTGGATTTATATGCAGATGGTCGTAAGATTGAATCCTACTCGAATCAGAATTCTTTCGTGTTTGTAATTGTTTACTTCTAAACACTATTTCATACATTATTTATTTTATTTAGTGTTCTGTCTGACGACAGGTCCATATGAACAGGATCCTTCCATCCTTTTCTCGGACTGGGACCTGTTCATATACGTTCTTGGCAGATGATCCAGAAGTGGTTTTCCATTGCCTTCTTCTGTGTGTGAATGGAGTAATTGTTGGGATGCCACGGAGGAAAACTCCATGTTGCCTAGACCACGGCCTTGCCCAACACAAGTTATAAATTCGGGCACCGCCGGGAATCGAACCCGAGACCCCAGGATTACATACTTTGTAGGAATGTTTATAATGTATCTGCGTACAAAAATCCATGGTCCTCTACAAACAGCCTTTCTACTTTAAAAGCAAGCGACCAATGCACGCTTTTGTAATAAAATTACAACTGCGCATAACAAAGAAATAATTATAACCTTCATAAAATACACAAACATATTTTTATGAATAATTAGTAAAAATAATAAATTAACAAATCTCTTTAAGAAGATGGGAGGATAATATGAAAATGGATCACAGGGAAACAGAGTTTGGCGATGTTAACTGCATTCATCTTTTTTATGGCGGGCTCTTGGAACCACTTTCTTAAATCTTCGGGGTTTATAAAAGACAGGAAATTTCTTGACCAGATAAGCAAGAAGGACCCTGATCCATGGAGTTTATTACCTGAGTAAGCTACTAGGTTTGTCATAAACTTTTAATTATGATTTGTAATTCGGTAGCCTGCGAGTCGGTAATGTAATTCTTTAAAAGGTTGCGAATCCCTGGTCTAAGCACACTTCAGAAATCTCTCTGCTTATCTCAAAGTCTCTTTCCTAATATCCAGTCTCCATTATTTTAAAATTCGCCTACATCCAACTTTGGATACGCTGTTGACTGTATCCTAATTACTTTCGCGTGTTCACAGAACAGGTGGATTCACGAGACCCCTCAAATGTGAGGCCTTAAGCTGCAGTTTATTTAAGGCATTGGTAAACGTGAAATCAGTTAGAAGCGTTTCGTAGCAATACTAATTTGTGGTTTACATACTGTATGGAAAAGACTAATCACATAGCTGAAGCATTTTAAAATTAATAAGATTGATAAATGTGAACAAAAGCGGCCAGTTGTGACAACTTCATCTGCACAAGACGCGAGGTTCCTGGCGCTTTAGCTCAGCAATGACGTCAGTGGGTTTAAAACTGAGTGATGATGAATAGAATGTAATTAGCAAAAGTCACAGAAAATATATTTTGCAATTACAAATCTTTGACGAATATAGAAGCACTCACAACCCTCTCCTGGGAGATTAGCGCGATACTAAGAGAGATGTAATATCGACCGAACTGTTGGTATTTTGTAATGGTTGCCAAATTACTGTCTTGGAGAGCCATCTGTAGTTGTTCTGAGAAACTAATCGACGTTTATATTGACTTAAGCCCTTTTTGTTGAGTATTACCAGATGTGTAATTATGAAACGACACAATTAATACGTCTGATCACATGTTTACAAATACACAAGAGCAAAGCAAGAAAGCAAATTGCGAAGTTCTTGACAAATCCTCATTCAGATATTGAATAAACAATGGATTACAGTGGGACAGCACATACTTCAAGAAAGTGTGTGGTTCATATATTAAAGAAGTGATGTAAAACATTCTCATAGAATTTGACACGCCAAAAACTAATTGTACTGAGTAAAATCATAAAATGAAGGTGGATTATAAGTACTTTTAAAAAATGTGGCACAATTTAGATGCTTGAGGGCGGCAGTCAAGATTAGGCCTACGTCCGCATTCAAATAATTCGAAGAAGAACCTATCCCATCCCTACTCAGTCCGTCACAAATCCCACATACGCTGACCTGGATGTGAAACCGAACCTCCGTGGTGAAAAGCCGGTGACTAACCGCTTAAGCTATTGCGCGGCCAAAAAAAATAAGATGCTCGGATACGAAGGAGAAAGAGATTGTCGGAACACGTGGCTATTTCAGATGTTACGTCGCCTAGTAAAAGACAATCCAACTTGGCAACGACCTTGAGCTCAGTTGGATGTTATTTCTGTCAGTGCGTCGTCGAATCCCATGTTTCGGAAGAGTCGGTCGTGTAGTCAAAGAGGTTGTCAACAACTGATTTAAGGGGGCATTATAGGCTTCGTTTTGTTGTGCTGTGCTGATCTTCTCACGAAAACTGTATCGCATGTGAGTGCAAGAAGGGATGAACGTAAGACAACCCAGCTTGCAAGAAGATACAAGTTAACATTTTCTTCAAGCAGGCCTATGGAGAGGGGAAGATACATGGACAACTTAGTTACATTCGTTACCAGTCTCCGATATTCAGAGGTATAAACTTCATCGAACAGCATGCTCAGCGGCGATAAGCAAAAATATCATATAAAATATTTCTATAAAAGTAACAGCTACTGTCTTGCTTCTAACTGCAGCATGATATGTTTCAGTATTACATAAAATACTGATTTAAAGTCAGCTACATAGCCCATGAAAACTTGACAGAAAATGTTTTCACTGTAATTACCAAGCAGGCCAGCAATTGTTTCCTAATTCTGGCTTCATTTTAGTTATTAGTTTTAACATAAATGTTCTAACTAAATTACTTTGTCCCTGAATGCAAGGGTTACCAAAGTTCCAAACACATACAAAATTGTACGCGAAACTGTACTTACGTGTATTCTGTTGCCTTTAGGTTAACACATTCTGCCACTTTTAACATTCTTGAAGCCACTTCAATGCACGGTATTATTTCCTGTCTCTACTTCAGTATTTTTATTTAATCTTGTGCATTTCAATTTGACACCTGGAACTCAGATACACGCAATATAAACCACAGAGTATCTTTCTAACCTAAACAGCACAAGCCTACCTCGCCGACTTCCTACGAACGAACTTAATGTCTAGCGTCAACAAAATATATCAAACCACGTGCGGTTATTGGCCACTGACAGCGCTACAGTCTGCAATCTAGCAAGCAGTTATTCAGTTCTATGCCTCAGTATTTTCACATCCTTTTCACAGCGGTGTTCAATATTTATTTATTCAAATTTATTTCCAGTTGTGAATACGTAGATTTCATTTCTGGAAAATAACAAAGATCTACTCGCACAAGAATAATATCGAAGGAAATGTTGATATAACAAGTAATTTTCAATGGTAGGGTAATACCTACGCTGAACTTACTTGACGTCATTTTGAATTCTGGGAAAACATTAAAGTTGTTTTCTTGTTCCTGAAATTGTAAGGATACAGTCTTAAGGAAGCAAAACAAGAATACAACAAATAAGCCCTTTTTTTACAATTGATCTTTGGGTTTTATTGCCATAATGCAAAATATATTTGATTTACAAAGACTTTCGTGGAACAAAAATAATTACGAACAAAAAATTCTATATTTTATTAATAAAAGTATGCAATTGTGAGCAAAATAAGATAAGAGAAAGAAAATATATTCTTGTATTAGTCGCAGATCTTATTTTGTTAAATTTATATCATGAATTAAATTACTTAACTCCAAATATATTTTTTTATATAATTTCAGTCACATTCCAGGTTCTCTTTGTCTTATAATTCTCTCATACTCAAAAATTATTGGGCACATATGAGGTTTGATTAAATGCGTTTTCAAAAATATTTTAACCAGGCATTTCCCTTCATGACAGGAAAAATTTGACGAGAACAAATAATAATGTCTCTAAAATCAAATCCTTAAACGCATTAATAGGTGCAATAATACAATGAGACTAATACAGAGTGTGACAGAATTTCACACATTAATTAATTTATAATAAGTTATGAGTCCGAATAAATAATTGTACTATTTTATTATTGAAAGACAAAGTAATATGCTTCACATGTCCCTATTTGTATGTACTTCATAACTTTATTTCCGCCTCAAAAAAGAATATTCTATTTACACGTTTGTACTTCTCCATTTCCTTAGTTAGAGTAAATTCTGAAACACTCCTTCGTCTCTTTACTTTATGTTTACACATAATAGGTTCATGCTTTGTTTAAAAAATATCCATAAATTGTAATAATAAAACTGTATATTAATGTACATGTAACTTAGACAAATAACAGTCACAAGTTTACGCTTCATCAGGTATAATCGTTATATTTTACAGAAGCGTTTCGGTGTTTAACAGATAATCAATGATCCATAGCAATGTTGATATTTAAGTATGCATTTTTGTCTGCTAAACTATATTAAAATTCGGACTTGCAACAGCTGAAAATATAAACAGATTATGAATACTCAGAAGGTTAACAAACAGATTAATTATACTACTACACTGTTGTGAGACATATTTCAACATTAGTATGGGACACACGGTAATCCGTTGAAGTTCTTGAAAAAGTATAATAAAGGATGTTTCGTTAAATATGTGACTGCCAATAATAGCTACAAGGTATGAGAAATTACAAGATTATTAGAAACGTAACGCCATTCTTTTAATGTACTTCGAATTAATGTACAATTTTCGTAATTAAAATCTTTTTGTTGCATTTATTGGCGATATATTTGTGCTCTTTTTGTATTTCTTTTCATTCTGAATTCAACCGAATCTCGATTTTAACCCAGTTATTCTTAAGTTATTTTAAAGAACCAAACAATTACAATACAAATCACAGGACAGTCGTTATTTCTCATTCCTTTTGAATTGCACGGTTAATTTGTACTTAGAAGGCTATATGTTAGTAATAAGAGGAGGGAATTGTTATTTTCAATCAAAATAAAAAATCACATAAGTAATTTATATGAAGCACATTATCCAAAGAACGTGATTTTTTAACATCAAAGATAATAATTGAAAGGGTTCTCTTCAAACACACGTAACTCACACATTCCTACACATACACATTCATTATCAGCGTTCTTTATATTTTCCATACATAAAAAAACATTAGGCCATTTTATGATTGTGAAGTCAATGAAACTTGAAGGACGCTCTTTAAATTATACAAAATAAGAATATTACAATGAGATTTACAGCATGCATTCCTATAAATATTTCATAAATCATATCACCATGTGCAAAGAAACGATTTGTCGATACAGCTAATTTAAATTATAATATCCTTGCTCAAACAACACAAGCATTACATTATGTGGATAAAGATATTCTAATTAAGGGATTTCCAAATCGAGTGAACATCTTTGTCAATAAAGTCTATGTTTGCAGGACAGACTATAGAGATCACAATTTGTTTGAAAATGTAACTACCATAAAACAAATCTAAGCTGTTTATAGAAAGCAGTGGAATAATCAATCGGGGAAAATGCGATTTCCTGAAAAGTTTCCGTCATGTCCGTCGTAACTCAATTTACGTCGGTTAAGAATCGTAACCACTCAAAAAAATTGTGGTATAAAAATGTAATTTCACCACAGTACATATCAGATGCATTGATAGGTATTTCAGTTTTTGCATTTGTAATTCCTGAACGCCTTGATTGTTATGTTCAGCAAGACTTAAATGTTGAATAGGAATGTTAATGACATATTGCAGACTCTCGAGCCGGATTAAATTATATGCCCCATATTATCCGAAGGTCGTACTTTAGAAAGCCCTAATCCTATAAATCAGAAATATCTGCTGTTTTCCTCAATATATACTCATGTTATTTTATTATAGTATCACCAGTGTAAATAAATTTCTGACTTATTGACCTTAAAACAAGCTAAAACTTTTCAAAATTGTGTTATAAAAAATCTGTTTAGTAATATTTGTTTCATACATTCACAAAATAAATCGGTGTATTTTGTATCGAAATACAGATTTACGGGCCATGCCAGGCAAGTACAAGTAATTTTCTGTACGTCTAACTTTAAAACTTATTTTATTTGTTTAAATTTATGCCAGTGGATATACTTCAAAAATTAACTCAATGTATTTTATTTTTATAAATACATTTGCAGTTTCACAATGAGGCAATAACATCCTAATATTTGCCGTAATTATAAATATAATCCTCCGAATTTCATAATCCACTATATTCATAATAAATTAGAATATAACATTGGTTTAGAGATTATTAAAACAAATATGCAACCTCTTCAAGTCTAACAGGACATATCTTGACTGTAACCATTTTGCACAATTCCTCATGACTTCAGTTTTCATATGATTCACGATCTAAAACATTACATATAATTTCTATTTGTATAATTCCTATTATTAGAACGGATTTTAGTTCCTTATTAAAATTTCCTAAGCACTGATGAATTACTTATATGTACATACCTTAATTTATTTTAAAATAATTGACAAAAATGCTTATTTTCGCATGGCAGACTATTCTATGCTTTCATGACACAAAATATTCCTTCTTGTGCATCCCTAAATTCAACTGACCGGTTCTTATGTCATGAACAATAACCACGACAACTTACGCAAAGTTCAGTAACACATGCACCATAAAATAATCAAATTTATACATTACCAAGTATATACTGGATATATCTTTTATGTTTTTGTATATTTATGCTATGTATACGCACTAATAAATATATACAAACTATTGCCACAAAAGATGCGCGCTCAAGAACAAACACAAAGTTTCAATGAATTGTTCAGCGACATGCTAAATTTTAAGTTAGCTTTCCAGTATTCCACTATCTACTTAGCGTTAGTTGCGCTATTATCCCATACAATTGCCTTATCTACAGAGAGTGTCTCCAAATCTAAGCAGACGTGTAAAACTGCCTCAAAGCCTAATTTAATTCGTATATTAATTTAGAATTCACTCAGCCGGCTACTTAAAATCTTTGTTAATTATAAGATACGTTGAGTAATAAAATGAATATATTTTCATGTACCTGCTAAATTTAATATACCACGTATATATTTAAACTGGATGATATTTCTAAGTATACGTATTCTCTAATTTTCTTTCATAATTGAAATCGCTTGTTTTAAAACAAGAAATTTTATTCTTATTCAGTGTAGCATTTTAGCATCGCTTATTAAAAAGTCGTCAGATATTACCAACTTGTTCCTTCATTTTATAACCCCGTTTTGTTACACCATGGATACAAAACATAAATTGTATATTTACTTCGTTTCGTACAAGGTCACGTACTCTTCAAATGTTATTCAATTGTCGCATCGGAATACATTCAACTTATTACAAGACAAACATTTCTCTAAACACGAATAAATATTGTGTTACTCAATATCCTCTTGGACGCAAAGACAATTCTGTTCAGTATCCGTATACAAAAAATTACAAACTCTTTCTGTGCATAAATAACTTTCTCACTCCCGTGCTTGACCTCTAGTAAGGAAAAACTTAACAATTCCCACATTTTACGTCAGAAAATTAAATCAACAAGAAGCACTCAATTAGAAGAGGATGTACTAATTAAAAAGCAACCTCAAAATCATAAACAGGTCCACTCCGTGTAATAAACTCCCCCTAACCTCGCCCGTTACACTTATGTCAAGGTCATCCTTGTTGCTAGGCCGCTACTCACGCAACTTGCGAGAGAGTTGTGCAGGTGCGAACATCTTATTGTGCATTTGAGAGGAGAAAGTGTGTTCATTCTCGAACATTATTACTTCGCATCAAAATAAAATGCCTCTGTTCGTGAAACATTTATCAATGTGTATCCTGACAAGGAGGTTTGGATAACACAATACACAGACTTGCAACGAAATTTCGGGACACAAGAAGTGTTTGTTTCAAGCTGCAAAAATTCAAAAATTTTACTTGGTACTGTCGTTTTGCGAGCAAAACTGATTCGTGTGTAATTGTTTTGGGCTGCGTTTTAAATGGGGCCTTCTGTGTGTAAATATCAGCAAACGCATTTTCAATTTATATTCCTTTAATAATAAGTTTTGAAAATTAATCTTTAAATCTGTGTTCCAAAGTTGCATGTAATCTGTTGTGACCGGAACATAATGACAGTAATACTGAGGCAGTTGTAGCATATAATAGTAGTAACACTATTACGTATTTATTTTCCTGATATTTGATATGATTTTTATTCGCACTTAAATGTGCTGTTTAAAAACACGAAAACTATAAATAATGGTTTCACTTCCTTCTTCATTAAATACTTATACTCGTATAAACAAATTATTTTTAAAACTGGCTGGATGAGAGTGTTTCAGTCATATTGGAACAAATTAAGTGTTTTGGAGGTGTGTTCAATAGAAGCGAAGAATCTGATTCAGCTGTGGGACTTGGGATTTAGAACACAAAGAAATACAGAATTAGTTTTAAGATCCTTTGAACAAAAATAATATGTTCACTACACATCCCACTTCTGATAACTAAAAAATTACCGAACAGAATTATTGCGTTATAAACGATACATAAATCGCTAAACGTTCACTAAAGCATTTATTCCAAAACCACTTCCAACGCTGATACTTTTCGTAATAGGGAATTTAGCACGAAAACGAAAACTTTTGTTTAGTCAGTAGAAGACAGAAATTTAGGAAAAGTAGTTAGGAGACGCGCAAATAACTTAACATTTTTGGAGCGATCACCAGAATTTCAACTTTCACCTTTAAAATCGGCGCAAGTGACGTAAAAGTTGTCTGGGATCAATGAACTTGGACCAACGAACCTCAGTACCTACATGACAAGTGCCCGATTTTTCCTCGAATGAAAGTAAAAGGTTTTGAGAACTTGAGTTGTTTTACAGGTGTGAAAGATATGATTGTACAGCAGTGGCACTTGAATCATCGTATGAAAAGGGCATGAATTTAATTTTGTATTTATTTATTGCATCTAAATCCGAAAGATTTGATCGGTGTCTTACAAACGTTAAATTTCTTTGTTTATAAGGTCCCATGCTTGAATGATAATATCCTGAACAACGCAAAACGTAACTAAATACAAATTTACTCTCGTAGCAGAAAAAATACAATTATTAAGATCTAATCACTTCATAAAACACTTTCTGAAATTCCATTTCTCCCTTCTGCCTTCACAAGACTCTTATGCACTAGATAAGAATTTTACGTTTGGGATATGAAAGACAATTAAAAAGTTTTTCACAGACTGAACTCTTAAAATATGAATGCTTTAGGAAAGAAACGCGAACTCTTTCGTAAGTTCTCGGTGACGTATGATTTTAAAAATGTGTGAAATTATTATGTGTGATCTTGAAAATAAAATTATTAAAGCGTATTAAATAACAAATTTTTGAACTACATTTAAAAGTTAAATATATCCATATTACTGTGCGCCAAAACCAAAAATGTTACATACCATTAAAATATACATAATTTAAGCAATCTTATTATCTATAATTATGAGCATTATCTTGCACTAATTGGGAAGACTTGTAATATATCTATAAATTTTATCAACACTTTACACATTGGAACAGCATTTCCATATAATATTAAAATTCCACAACTATCGACGTCGATGGACAAAGGTGAGATCAAATTAACAAATAACAACATATGTTCCAGACTCTTATATACACACAACAAATAGACTTGCCTGCTATTATAACAGTTACGTGTTTTGTGGTAAAAGTCGCTTCAAGCTGTCCTTTCTATTTCGAAGAAAGAAGTAAACGAATTTTGGAATGTGGACATCACTCTAAAACACATTATTCTTGACAGTATTAATATTTGGATGCACATTTTAAGATATGCCCTATACATAACCTTTTTAATTTCCCCAAGCTTCCTAGGCAAATAGACTACAATAGTTCAACTGAAGTCATATCAGATCTATTATAGGCTATTACAATGTTTTTTCCGTCACCTAATTAAGGTTATTGGAATGGAAATGTTTCTAGCTTCTTATCTATACACCTCGTAAAAGCATTATCTTATTTGAGTGCATTTCTTACGTGTTAAAATAATTCATCCATGCGGACTTCAAAGTCAGAACACGCGTTGCCGCTGTTTAGATGTACTGTAATCAATAATAATGTACAACGAATTCAGCAGAGAAAAACAAATCAAACAATTGGTTGAAAATACAAACACAGACCCTTGTAATGTTCATGTCTGTGCGAAAGTAACATAAGAACAAGTTAAATTATGTAACTCTACCGGAGCACATTCTTTCGTGAGAATTTGACAGACGTTCACCTAGTCAACAAATTCCCCGTAGTTTACAAGACCCAAAGGTTTATTTAGTGTTTACAAAAGGCTATAATCAACCCCTGTCCAAAGAGAGAAAAGTCCATTCCACAACTATTCATTCCAAACACTAAGACGCCTCTTGCCGATAAGCACTTGGATTGAAGGATGTGAATAGCACGAACAGAAACTAAATACAATCCTGAAAAATTACTTAAGTAAACACAACATTAAATATATAAGAAACATTCTCATTTTTTTTAAAGAAAATTACTGAATAATATGTGTACCTAAGTAAGATTTCAGGTTCTCACGGAGGCGAGTATGAAGATGGCTGTCTTCTGGGTTTGTTGTGCCACGTAGTCTTGAATTCTACCAGACTACACGGCTCAGAAACAATCCGGGAGTCAGACATCTTCATTACGTGAACATATTTAAACACTAGTCCTAATTTATCAATTTCTTGTGAAGTGCCATAACGTTCCTATAATTATTCCTCGTTTATAACATTTCGACTCGCGAATCGATAAGAAATGATGAATCCAGCCCTAGGTTTAGAAAGGGATATAAACCCTTTTTTCATAAGACAGTCTGGTAATAGCTTAAGTAAAAACATGAACAAATCACAATAATACGACGTTAAACATGAGATATGCCCAATAACATGCATCACAAGGAAAATGAACTTCTCTTGTACTCATGAGACCCCCACAGAACGTTCACACATTTCGGTTGAACTTACGACTTCAGAAACTGAGCGTAAAGTAGAGGACAGTAAATATCACTTAGGACACTTTCGCATGCAACGGAAAACGTCGTTATGCTCTTGCATAAGACATGTATTTAACATTGCACGCTAATACTTAGAAACTAATATTTATTGGTTATTTTCCGATTTTCGTCAATTGGCTCTGTGTGTCATAAATATTTCCGCCTGTCACACTGTTTATTAAACTTTAATTAACGCGTATTAATTAAAATACTGCAACTTTTCCCCGTGCTTAACAGCACGTAAGTTCCGAATACTAAGCGTTAGTGACCACAGAAGAGACAGTCGCCTTCATTTCTGTTCATACCAAAGAAATCGGATGTAACGTAACTCGTTTCATTTATTGGGTTGTGTTTATTTGTTAAAATATAAAAATAATATTTAAATTTGGTGTATATTTGCAGTTTCCTTTTGTTCTTTTACAAACAATGTAAATTTTAATTCGGCCGTATAATGTTCATTCAGGAAAAGTACACATTAACGCTTTGTTTTGCAATTCTGACAATTAACTTCAATATCTACTTCCTGTCCTTCCTGAAGAACATCAAAGACACAAATATATTTTTTCGCAGACCGACAGTTAACAAATTTACACATTCTAATTGTTTAAACATACGTATATTAACACGGGTAATAAACTGAGTTATTACTAAAGTCACTTTACAAACAACACACTTACAAGAGAAAAAAATGCAGAGTTTGTCGGAGGCTGCTATAATGCAACTGTTAAGGGAAAGTCATTGTTGAATCTCTAGAAACATTTTGAACGTCCGTAAACAAACGCGTATATTTCCTTCTTCTTTCACTCATATTTCGATCAGAAATTTAATCGGGAAGCTGCATGTATTTTACAAATTCTGCATCTGAAATAATTCCAATCACTAGCCTTTGTATCTGTTCACGTTACTGGCAGTGCTAATTCATTTTTATTTTCCAGCATTAAACATCCCGAAACATAACCTCAACCTGTGTTTATGGAAGAAGTATGCGTGACAACTGATGTAAATTTCAGACATTACAGACATTTTATTTAAATGTCACTCTTCCATTTTTCTTCTAGGAGAATAATTCTCTGTGTTTTTATAATTGATATATAAACCATGTAGCGGTTTTATTGCAATTTCATTATCTAACAGTATTTGCTCAAAAAAGTATTGCCAAATTCTCACAGTTCACAATACATTCTCTGTATAATATCCGTCAACGAAATCCATATTAAAACTTTCCAGAATTCCGACACAAACCTCCAGTCAGAAAACTCCCGTAAACATACTAATGTCAATTTGTTACCTGTCACTCCATATTATCTTCAGAAAGGATATTTAAAATGTCGATTTTCAATATATTTTTTTAATATACATGCATAAAATAAACTACAGCAGGAGACGGTAACAGAAGAGTTGGTGTTCATATGGACAAGCCCACACACTTTTCTATATTGAGCCATTATAGACTTTTTTTAACATCTAATGATATTTACATAATTTTTACCATATCGGTCTGCAACACGGAGGTAATACAATTCGATAGAAAATCCTGTTCTGCCATGCCTCCGTAGGTGGTCGAAATAACACATTCAAGGTAATTAATACCTGATTGTTTCTTACATAACTGATGTTAACCATTTCAGCCCAACATTACTACTGCATACAAATCAAGCACTATATTTCACTGTTCAAACTGTTTAACATGTTTGCCACTGCAATTAAAATATTTGTTACCTCTCACGAATTCTATAAGAATGAACGTTCCCAGTAAAATTATTTGTATGTTCCGTAGGAATCACACACCATAACGTTCACGCCCCAGAAAAGAATAGAATTTTAAAATGAGTGCGGGATTACGGAAGCGAGGTGTCTGCCGGGTAGCTTTATCCTGCCCCCAGCACGCAGAGGGAAGCCCATTCGGATCGCAGCGCCTCCTCGAAGGCCACTAGCGCGTCTTCGTTGAGCTGATGACGTAGAAGCGACGTTCCGTTGAACGAGCGGAACAACCTCAGTTGATGCTGGGGGGAGGCCTTGGATCATAGCCCGGTGCCAGAATCAAGCACCTGCAAGGACTTGGTGATCACTTCATCCTGAAAAAGGAAGCAGGAACCATTTCGGATCCTGTAACTGAGAATTTTTAGCCGCTTTCGTAATTAAAAATCGCAAAAATGCACTCAATAGCTTCACCATGTCCGTTCGCATGCAGAAACTGAAGAAAGGCCGAACGGATTTTCGTAAAATTTAATACAGAGGAGTTTTACTGAAACTTGTGGTAACGACATTTATATTTCGTCACAAAAAGGCGTTTGACTAAAGTACCAAAATAATCAAATGGAGAGAGAATATAAATATGAAGAGGAAAAGAATAATACTTGGTAGGAGCAGAAGACCAAGGACGAGAAGGAGAAAGGAATTTTTAAAAGATCGTCCCATCTCCACACGTTTATCGTCACTATGCGTAAGTTACACAATGTTTCGGGTTTGGGTTTTATTCCCGTCTTCAGATGACTGACTGTCATTATACTGACAGATTTTGACCACTATTCTTATTCTCAGTGTCCGCTGTCATCTTAACACCTAATGAATTGAATCAACCGCCGTCACAAAATTTTAGAAAATTACTCGAAATTGTAAATTTTTTGAAACTGAAGTAGCAAACCTAACGAGGTGATCACCCTGATGATGAAGGCAGTATGTAGCTCTGAAACATCGGGCAATATGTACCAGACTACTCGGGATAACATCCAAGGAGACAGCCAACTTCATACTCGTCGCTGTGAGAACCCTAGATCTCATCTGAACAGGTGCGTCCTGCCCTAACCTTAGCACTGAATGGACCACTGCTCTGTGGACAATAATTGTGAAATATGCAACTAAAATCAATTTGCATAATAGCCCCGACCACCGCGGCATAAAGCGGCCCAGCAAAGGCGTTTGGGGAACGAACTTTGCAGGAAAGGGTTGGAGGGTAATGTATTTTAATGACCCAAATTGTCAAAGGAGCACTCAGTTTAAGTGTAAGGGTTTCTGAAGTGCTTTCTCACGACAAAGGACCGAAATTTAAAGGGTATGTTCTGTTGAAACTAAAGCATTTTGGTAGTTTCAATTCGCGAAGAAAAGACAATCATTGTCTATAATACCAATATCTAATACTGAAACAGGAAACGTACTGACGAATACATAAAGCTCATTAATAGGTCTCTGCGAGATTAATTTTAAGACAGATGGTTCTAAATCTGAATGCGCAAAACTTTGCTAATTAGTTTTAAAATTAAGGATCGCTCAGTTATTAGTGTAATGATTTATTCAGACTGAAGAGAACATCATATTTCAGTCACACATGGAAAAATATTGGCCTAATGTGTGACAAACACTACTCGGGAAGTGTGTTCTTTGCCCAGGTTGTAGTCGCTGACAAACGGACTACGCGTATCGACGCTGTCATATCTGCTACCACTGCAAGTATTGACTAAGGTTACATTTTCTACGTTACAGCCGTTGTAAGCCGGGCTGAAACTTCGAATAAAGAGGAAAAAGAAGTCTTCTCTCTTACTTAAGTGGTTCAGTGACACTCCACAAAACAAAACACAGCACAACCAATCAGATAAAGAGCAATTTTCGTTGTTTCTCGATGTTTACATTGTCTGCAAGCCGTCTACAGAATTCTATGGTGCAGGAATTTGACAATTACATATGGAAAGGAATCAGGCCTGCCTCGAGAAAACAGTGAAATTTGAAACAGGTAGACTAAGATGATTTATTGCCACGCTGTGATAAAATCTGTGGATAAAATTTGAACCACCTTAAATAGCGATAGTGAGGGGCAAATGTGGAAAGGGTAAGGATCGGAACAGAAGAAATCAGCGCTGGTTGCAGCTGTGAATCTAGCGCCTTCACACGAGAGTTGTTTGCTGAACTATCCACTGTTTAGAGAGGGCGCACTACTACAGAGTCTACAGAAAAGCTCAATCGATACGGCACGATACATCTGCTTCAATCACACGCAGTAATTCATTCGCTTCCTCGCCAACAACAAGGCTCGTAATATTTTCTAACCATCCACCTGAAACTGTAGTGGAAATGTTTGACTCCGCCCTTTACCAATTTAACCAGTATTTCAGATATTGGGCTATCACCATGATGACCATAGAGTGGGGTAATTCAGTCAGTAGCATCTACAGCAGTGGTATTCAACCTTTTTTGTTCGCGTACCCCCAGATATAATTTCTCTTCAACTTTGTACCCCTAAAATTGTTGGTGTATAATTCAAGTTATACATAATATATAATCTACATCTAAAATACATTAAATAAATTACATCCAAAATAATGTATTAAATCTGGCCCTGATTATTCAATTCTTATAAAATAATACTTTTTTTAAATTTCACGTACCCCCTAAGATGTCTTCGCGTACCCCCGGGGGCACGCGTACCCCAGGTTGAATACCACTGGTCTACAGCGACTAGACAACAACGACCAGACCAGGATTGCGGCTTACTCAGTAACGGGTTTATTTTTTGTCTAGGATAAAGCGGTCGGGGCGAAAAGCTAACCATTTACCTCCCTTCTTCGTGTTGCAGGGTATCCATCTATGAGTCAGGGTTAAACTGCACCCCTTTGATTACTTATTGCATTTATTATTGTCATGTAAATCCCTGGCATTTTTAGGGAAAATATATCTGCATTTTTCGTTGACTACTTTTTGGGCAACATATAATAACATGGCGATCGTGTGAATAACAAATTTTACGTTAACACCTGTAAATAGTGGATTGCATGAAGTGTCTTATATTCTGTCTTAAAATACGTTAATGTTGCACATTACAAACTATGTTACTCTATGAAACTTAGAATCTACTTGATTAATCGATAAAACCTAACATCGACCTGTAATGGCAGAAATTATGGACACATACATAATGAATTTTGCAAGTTACAAGTTCTACTTCACAACTCCAACTAGTCTTCTTGTCCATCCAGTGACACTTAAAAGAAATGAGACGTCATTAAGTTCTTTCTATAACTCTTGTTTATGATTGGCTACGCATTCTTCAGGAGCGTAAACCTTCCCCACAGAGTACCACGTACGTTGGCTGCGTGCCACCCAACACAGACAAATTTAAAGATCACTGACAGATAACAGGCTTCACAGTCACACAAAATAATACTTTCGTTGTCGGTATAGTGAACAGACATAACCTCAAAGACGTCAACAATTAAATGCGCTCCTGCAATATGATGAAAGTATTTCGCACACACCCTACTAAGTACGTTTAATGACAGTGTAATTACCTGCACACAGACCATGCGGCGCTACTCGTAACACGTCATTTGCCATTTCCAAAACAGCTGCCGTCATGTATCCCAGTTCCTTTCCTCATCAGCCAGCCATAACCTCAAATTTACAGCCGGCTGTGGTTTGTTACTACGTACAATGTTCCTGTGTAAAGCCCCTGTGTTTTCATTTTTATTTCCGTCAGTCTATTCTCAAATCTTTACTGTTATTAGTCTTTCCTTCTTGTCAAAATTGCTCTCTTCCATCTTTTATTCATATTCGTTTTATTTATTTTTTCATTTCACTCATTTCCATGTTGTCCTCGTTTTATAACCGATTTCCGAAAAGTTTTGATTGCTTAAATGCTGAAGGAAAAGTTTTTAATTTTTAGCAGTGGGACGAGAACTGGAAATATGCGTTACTTTCTTTACTTTTTCCTTCTATTTCCTAATTTATTTCTTATCCTATCTTTATTATAGCTGTTGTACGTTAATTGTTTGTCTTTGTGCCATATTCCACAAACTGTTTTATCTGTAGAAAAATAAAATAAAACACAGATCTTTCCCTGGAGCCATATTCTTGTATCGCATACTATAATACAAACTCCATGCTAAAAATTATCCAGCGTTTCGACAAGCACTACAGTTACCATCTTCAGGGTGAATATATGATTCATATTTTTTGCTTCCAAAAAAATTCTGATGACGATTTTAAATTCCTCAGATATGAAATAATGTTTACGATCTAACCACTGTCACATTAAACTTGTGTGAAGCTCATAATAAAACGTATGAAAAATGCGAGAACCAACGTTTCTGGTTTTATAACATATATATCATAAAACATCCAGACAAATGGCTCGGAACCAGCGACATGTACCATGACATGTATACGGCAAAATAATGATAATTCCGGCAGCTGGACACCAGCAGCGCTTTTGGTGGTTAATGTGACAACTACTGATATCAAGGTCCATCACGTGTCGGCTCATAATGAACCTCAGTCCATCCCAGCATCCCTGTGACTTGACAAAGGTTTCCATGGTTTCAGACAAATGTGTGTGTGTGTGTTACAGTAACAGCGCAGCTGGTTGGACTGAATGTACAGTCTAATTAATTTTTGGAGACCTCTGAGTTTTTACTGCGCAGTAACACGTCAAGTCCACTCTCAAAAACCTTTCTGATAGCTGCGTACTACAAATGTCGAGTGTGAGAATTTAGCTTTATGACATTATCTAGCATAAAAACGTGTTTTTATATGCTGTTTAACCATTGCATTTACATAACGAAACTTTAAGCCTTGCTTTACAGTGTAAATAAAGACGCATGTCACTAAATCGTCTAGCTACTTTTCTAAGGAAGGAACTTGGCTGTTTCAGATAAAATACGCGTGTTCCTTAATAGTTATGTTCGACGCAACTCTCGTCTAAAACATAATCAATGTCGTCTTATTTTTTTTATCTCCCTATGAGCATATTGACTATAAGAAACGTACAAAGTTAATCTGTCTCAAAACGGAATGTACTGAAGACACGATGGAGCGGGCGATAACATTAAACAAGGAGAAGAAGATAAAAACAACATAGTAAAAGGAGAGGAGGACTAAAGAATAAAAGAGTGTCCTGATGAGAAATTTTGTAGAAGGAGGGGGCGAACTGTGAATATCTCATTCCCCAGTAGAAACAGAAACTGAAGAATTAAAAGGAGAAGCGGAATTAGAAACACGAGCAAGAGGAGGAAAAGGAGACGAAGGGTAGGAAGGAGGAGGGGCAGTAGGAGACTGTTGAGTTAGAGAGGAAAAGGAAAGAGAATAAGGCAAATATGCTCTATACTGTCACCTATAAAACAATTTTTTCACAAAACATGTTCTTAAGCTTCATCTGAAAGAGAGATAATAGATAAAAACAGCTGAATAAAAAATAATTAAGAAGCACTGCGTTTTCCAGTAGGGTCTAATTGTAATTTAGATACGTGGACTTTTGGACGTTATCCATCGTCTAATGTTATAAAATAAAGAACGTTTCGAGGACTGTATCTGCCCTCGTCTTCAGATCTAACGAAGGGGGCGGTGATTGAGAGCTCATTCTGATGGGGCCTGAAGACTAGGGCAGATCCAATCCTCGAAACGTTCTTTATTTTATAACATTAGACGATGGATGAGGTCCAAAAACCCAACCCCATCCGAGATTCAAACTAGATATTGTCCGTAAATTGTTCTAACACTCATGAAATATTTTTCCGTGATATAAAATCAGATTCAAGGTCAAGGTAAAATCATGCAAAGATGCAATATGAACAGCGGAGCCCAGGCGAGTAAAGACAGTTCATAAGTTGCAGCGTAGCAAAGCAAAAAGCTAACACCGCTTTACTTGTAACTTATATCAGTGGTACGAAATGCTTTTACATATTTTCCGGGGGAAAAATTCCTAATGCAGTTCCTACGTCTGCCATTTAATGCTAGAGCTCTTTGGAATTGAGATCTTGTGAATATCCGAAACTACAGACTGTAACAGAAACTGGCTTCCTCGCAAATCACTCCACAGATGACCAATATTTCACACAAAATAATTTCAGTGCGTAGTCAATAAGGGGAAGTCAGAGTCGACTTCCATGATGGTTGATCGACTGCAGAAATAAATTAGATTAAGGAGATTTCTACCTTGAGGCACGACTCGATGAATTCTTCGATGGTAATAACGCCATCTTGATTGAGGTCTAATTTTTTGAACACCCGATCCACTTGTTCCCTTGCCTTCCGGTCATCTTCAACCTACAAGAGAAACACCACAAAAATGTAGAATTGCGCAGACTGGAGTTCATCCTACGCCTTCAATCACAAATTATGTCTGCCTTCTTGCAGCAGATCACTGTTTATAACTGTCCACCAGTCGAAAGTTCTGGGCAACGACGACAGAAGGCATACGTCCTACTTTGCCAGTGCTGCTGTCATTAGGCGGCTTTTAGGAGTATCCATATTTAACTACTCTGTAATGACTTCATATAACTAAAATGTTGGTAGTAACATAACATTTATCACGACAAAGAACATCACATATAACATCCATGCCGTGTGATAAATTCGAACCGGCGATCTCAGGAACAAACACAGTCAATTTTTTCACATCTTCACGGCATTAGTTACTGAGATCGACCGAACAGTGTTGCCTATGCATGAAATAAAACACAAATTTCTCTACTAACCATGTCAGCTGTGTACCCTTGTAGCAGCAGGTTGAGTAGTCTTCTGAGCATGTCTTGTGTACCCTTGTAGTTAGTACTGATGTTTCTTACGTACCCCTGTTATCGGTGAGTTTAGTAGCCCATTGTACTAGTGGAATCTGTGTTTATGGTGCAATACGTTATTATGTTATCATTACCTGGAACATGTAGCTCTGTGCTTCAAGGTAGATGTTATTGATGCACCTAACGCACTATGACGTAGTAAGAATGAGTGCCCCCAACTGATGGTGAAAGGAAACAGGACATTTAAGTGCTTTTCTTCTACCAAATTGCAACATCTCAGAAGACAGTAAGATTTTAGGTTTCACAGCGGTGAATACAAAGATGGCTGTCTTCTGGTTTTAGCGTCGTTTGAGAGGTCCCTGCTGCCTCCATCATCAGGTTCTCTCATCAAACGTATAAATACAAATTATTTTTCCCCGGCGAAACTTTTAATTTATTAATTATTCTTTTTCATCACTTTTCAGTCTTAATTTAGTACACAAATTTTTCTAAACCATGAAACTTTATTAAACTGATGATAGAGGAAGCAAGGACCTCTGAAATGTTGGTAAACCTCTGCCAGATTACCCAGTGATGCAACCAAAAAACAGCCATCTTTATCCCAGAAGACAATCCGAACAGCTGCTCCGTCCTTAAATCTGAACCTAAATGGACACAATGTTTATTTGTTCCTTTAATCAATAAATTTCAGTTTGTCATTTACAAAACGAACTTTTCAGTGTAAGATGCCAATGACAAGCTTTACCAGTGTACAAGTGTATTTATTCATTTTCCCTCACACAATCCGTAAACAAAAGCGACACTTTTAAACCCCTACGTTCGACATCTTTGACTGTGCATTTCATCAGACACAAACCATTTCCCCCAGCGCAAAAATATTGATGTATTAATCATTATTTTTCACCAATGTCTAATCTTAATTTAATACACCACTTTTCATCAAACTATGGTTTTAATGTCTTTAATAATATTTCATTCAAAAATATCATTAATTTCCTAAACCATATTTTTACCAAACCAATCGTCTTCTTCAAACTATTATCTGAAACAAATTTTACAGGCCCTTAATACCGATGCCCCTGTCTTCAAATCCACGATCCAAAGCCCATGACATTCAGTGGCCGTGGCTTCTGAGCTGGTCATTCCGGGCCGTTCACTGGCGTTTAGTGCACATCACAACGAATACAAAGCATGTCGTCCTCGCACATTCGTGTGCCTGTCATCCTGACATACCTGTTGCCCGTACCTTCCCGTGGCCCTCACCTGATGCGCTCGTCTACCCATCAGTTCGTGGATGGCCACCACGATCTCCGCGAGCTCTGCGCGTGTTATGCAACCATCGCCGTTTATGTCATACAGTTTAAACGTCCAGCGCAGTTTCTCATAGATCGAGCCACGGAGAAGAGTGGACAGAGTCACCAGTAAATCCTACAACAGACAATAGAAAGTATCTCAAACACTGGAGACTCTCGTTAGAACGAGGATCATGTTTATGCGAATAAAAAAAAGTATAATCGTGGAAAGTATACAATTCCCGTGGATTTTCTGAGTGAAGCACCAAGACAGGCTTTAATTTGTACAACCCGGAGTCGATATGGTGGGACAGGTCAACGAAACTGCGTGGCAGCTTCTGACGTTGCCGCGGATAGGATACTGATGTGCTTCATAATAACGAATATGCGAAAACGTGCATAACGAAGGCACGCAGAATGAGAGCCGTCAATTATGCAATCAATTATTGGGCCAGTCCGTCATAGCGAAGGTCATGGCAATAAAAGGGCAAATGCATTTCGACGGAAATGCCACCTAGTGATCGCCATTTCCTTTGTTGGGATCAATTCGTTCATTTTTGAACAACTGCACAAGTACTGACATAAAGATGATTATAAAGTTAAGTTCATCTAGTAACATTTCATGAGACTCTAAAACAATTTTGAAATTTCAATTACTTATTTTCAACTAAACTGAACTTCAGGGTCTCACCTCTTCAGTTACGTTGTATATAATGTTACCTTTAGTATATTACCTCTTACGAAAAGTGTTGCATTACTAATGAGTGGGAAAGACTGGTTTATTTTCGACGAGCAATGATTCCCTTCTTTTCGCCATCTCTTGCCCATTTCTTCCTTTCTTTTATCTTTTCGTATCTTATCTCCTTCCTTCTCTCATATTCCTTGCACATCCATTTTTATTTTTCCATTATACTTTCTACTTACAAAGAAAATCATTAAAAATATCGCCCGGACTACGTAAGATATTATTCCACAATTTATAATAACTTTAATTTCTAAGTTATAGTTTCCTTTGTTCCTGTAAGATGCCAGATTACACTAGATGCTAAAGCATAGATCAATGAAACAAACTGACTTTTCAGTTATTCAGACTATTATGTTAGGTCTAATTACGTTAATCTTTAACGGGATAATTGGCTCAGTAAGAACATAAAACAAGGCCGGATATTAAAAGATATTGCGTATATGGAATTACATGATCTGTGTATTAATGAGTTGCTGAATAAATTAACATAACTCAGAATCGCTGCTGCTTGTACGTGCAGTAAAATGTTTAGTTTATTTCAAGCCATTGTTAGCTCCGTTTAAAAGTGGCGACTTCTTCTGTTGAAATGGCATTTTACCTTCAAATCACAAATACTCGTCGGTTTTTTTTGCAACCATTATTTTGTAACACAAAAGTAGAAACATTCTAATACTAAAAGCATCTGTAAATGTTTTAGAGACTTGCAGTTTTGAACTTACTCTGAAGCTGATGGCGCCATTACTGTTAACATCGAAGGCCTTAAAAACATAGTGAGCGTATAAACTGGAATCTGAAACATGAAAGCAAAAACAAGAAATCTCTAAGGACGGAAATTATTAAATGACATAAAATATGTATAAATAGCGTTAACAAAAATTATTTGAAACCCCTTCGGAGTATTTAATTTTTGAAAGAAGCTGAACAAAAACAGAGAAATCCCTAGGTTAGGTTAGGTTAGGTTAGGTTAGGTAGGATTTCCTAACCTATTTTAATTGCTCTATTGTTTTAATTTGAGTAAAATCATATTCTTTTAATTATTTTCATGACATTTATTGGCATGGAAATCGTGAAAATTCCGTGCAATGTTATCTGTAATCAAATAATTTAACTTACTAGCATTGCCAGGAGTTACACACAACTGGCCTCACTATTTCAGCATCAAAACATGTGATACTCTTTGTTAATTACAGTGACAACTAGAATGGCTGTTTGTTTTTATCTTGTATATCTATAAATTTACTTGCAGCTAAATCTTAATTTTGAGAAACAGTTCACTTAAATACAAACTATCATAAAAAGTTGCAATTTCTCATTCATCATTCCACCCTGGACTGTAACAGGTTTAAATAAGCTTAGAAAGAGTCTACTGTACTGACTTTCGGGCCTGTATGTGAATCATCAAGAGGTGATAAGCAATGTCCAACACCCTCATTCCATTATTATTACCTCTCCTCTACCGGAAGTCATACATCACCATATCGCCGTCGTTAATTAAAGTACATAAATGATGGATCCATATTGCAGGTTACTGTTTCTAAATTTCCTCTCTGGAACTACATAAATAAATTAAAACAAAACCCTAAAATGCGTCAAAATACAAATGAATTAGACACGGAAGAATACACTAATCAAAAGTTTTGCAAATATTTTATACATAAACCTACCAGTATGTAAGATGTCATAGCATATTTTTAC